>CAJUYG010001387.1:11052-29648 GCA_910591675.1 Galerucella calmariensis
TTAAATATTGTCAGGGCCGTACGGAACCGCTTTGTGCGAATTTTAATCGAAATTCGTACAATACCCAATATATTGAAAGGTGTTGGGTAGAAGTGCGTAAATTGGGTCTCCGATTTGGTCAGTGTACGTTCATGCTGAAATATCCCGATACAAAGTATATTCTAGGAATCGAATCTATAAACTAGTCTTGTTACCTTTTTAGTATTGAAGAGAACCTTAACCCATAGCTGAGACCATCTGTACTTTTTAGTTTTATCCATTTGATTTATTTTATATCTTACTAGGCTAGTAGAACATGCTCTCGATTGTCATTTGACATCGACAGCTAGTAATAGGTCTACCGTGTGAATCAACTACCATCAGGCCCATTCTACACCCAGACTGGTGTAAGTCGTTGAAACTGTATATCTATCTTTTAGTAAACATGAAACATTGATTGAAACCGTAAATAATTGTTCATTTAATTTACCTCTACCCCTCTCCGTTGAAGAACCGGGTAGTACAACTTTTGAAAGTTTATATTTTTCCGGAAACCCCCTTTGTCACCACAATTCCTGTAAAGGGGAAAAGCGGAGGTGGCAAATTTGGCGCCCAATTTGTGGATAATTTCAGTTTCTTATTTTACGTTGATAGTTACTGTTTTTGCGTCATGCAGCAGCCAGGGTAAGGGTTTCCCTATAGATACCTATATTTTTTTGCACACCTAATGTAACAATAGCAGAAGGCACAACGGAGTACTCTTTCGTAGGTTTTTTTTGTTCTACTATTCGCATGGTTAAAGCTGTAACTTTCATAAAGTAGTTTTTCCTTGTTTTGGTTTTACGTTTCTATTATATCTGCCTGTTCATGACGTTATTCTAATTTATGGTCATCTACGTTGGGGTTATACATCCACTAACTGTGGCTGGTACCTATAAATTCCAAATCTGCCTATCAGTTAGTTTTCTAAGTTCGAGTAAAAACAAATTTTAGAAGGCATCGAGTAGATATCGATACCGAATCACTCGATTGGTGTAGATTTTGGACAGACTGGACAGAGGCTCTATATTTGGAATTAACTTGTTTTAGATTTTAGAATATCTGGTTTATTATTTTCATTATTTTAAGTTGAAACAAGACTAGATATTTATTTTGAAACAATTTTTCAACTAGGTGGGAAAATTCCAAAAAAATAAATCTTCATTTGGTTTTGATTGTAGAAATTCCATTAGGATAATTTTAGCTTTTGAATTACTTGTTTGCAAGTGATAGTTGAATAATTATACGACCATAAACGGACGTTGAAAAATTTTCTGAGGGAGATTAATATTATTTTTCACGGTTCATGGTAAAAAAAATGATCTGTGTTTTGAGGAATTGTAGAAGTTTGTCATTCATTGGTCTATTTATTCTTTTGACTTGATAATTGGGGGCAATACAAGTAACCATTTAAAATTTCAGAATTTAGTTGTTAGCAAACGCGTACATAAATATAGTCTAGGATTAACAAATAGATCTTTTCTCTTTTTGTTTGTTTGCGCAGGTATTAGTAAGGTGGAGAAAACTTTAAAATTAGATAGGTAGCTTAAATATATTTTCACACTTATTGGATACAAACTATTACCATTTATTATGTACAACTTGAAATCTATTACTACCTATTCTAACAATTAATATTAACTTGCAAAATATCACCTATATCTATTTATTTACAAATTTACAAGTAAAATAAAATCTTTTCTTAATAGTGTAAGGTATCGTAGCTTTGTACTAATCTCTCTCACATTCTTTTCTTGGTAAGGGTGGGGTGTTGAGTATATTTAGTTAGGTATTGACAGAAAAATGGAAGTCAATAGGCTTAAGAGCGATGAACTCACTTATGAATTGCGCATAAGCGTCTTACCAGGATACCAGACCGTAGAAGAAAAGCGAGCTGCGTTACGCACAGTTCTGACGCGGGAAAAAGAAACAAGCCCCCTGGTTTGGGCAAGCGTAGCCTCCCCCTCAACATCAGTAGCCGTACACAGTCAAGAGATAGCTGATAGGGTTTTTGAAACCAGAGCGTATCCAAACCTATTCGCTGTGTGTCGACCGTTGGAGGGGATAGGCGAAACTATCCCAGCGCGCGCAGTGGTGAATTTCCGCAATTCGGTCGGAGGCTGATGCGGTATATTGTATGTAAATAAAGGGGAAAATAGGGCACGACAGTGGTTGTGTTGTTAATTGTAAAAATACTGGATGGAATAACAGTGATGTGAAATATTACAAGTTTCCTACTGCGCAACACAAGTTGGTACAAAGAAAAAAATGGATTGCAGCTGTAAAAAGAGTAAAGTGAGTGTCTTAACCTCACTTCAAAATACAGTGTACACTGATACAGTATTCTATACGTCATGTTTTCTCCATCAATTTCATGTAGTTTGTTCATTTTTTCATAAAAACATTTATTATAAATCATCAGATAAATCATCAAGAACATTTGTGTGCAATCGATACACATATAAAGAAGCAGCTCATGTCACTTGGAATGTCAAATGGAATAATCGATTTTTATTAATGATTTTAGGCAATGTTTTTCTCCGTTGATTCTAACCTACAAAGCTACACTTAACATAAAAAAAATACATTTTAAAAACGATTACTTACCCAGTCGCTTATAAAATACTGAACATTATGTCATTGGGCACTTATATTTTCAAATTATTTACATTGTAAAAGTTAAAAGGCTCCCTATCTTTAAAATAATTGTTGCTTCCATAAGCTTTACGTGTAAATGCCTCCGACGTAACTTGCGTTTTTAAGCCACGAGTGGACAGTTGATAGTGTCTACTTTCAAGGCCATGGGAAACAAGTTAGACTGCACTTATCTCGTTGAACACGAGATTCGTACCAAATCGGAGCGCCCATAAAACAAAGACACTATCCACTTTCTCCTGCCCTGCAACGTCAAGTGAATGCGGAGTTAGACAAAATGCTGGCCGAGGATATAGTAGAACCTTCAACTTCTCCATGGGCATCCCCTTTAGTTTTAGTCTGACGATTAGGTTAGGTTAGGTTTGTGGTGAGTGGGCCTATAAGGCCCTCCACTGCGACTCGCAGGAGTCTATTGTGGCTCACACCTATTCAGATTTCACCAAACAAATTCAGCTTCTTAACAAAACCAATTAGTTCATTTGGTGAATGATATTTCAGGTCCGAGGGCGAGAGAGAGAGAGAGAGAGATCCTGCCAAACATCAGATACCTGATTCGAGCCGCGGCGGGGCAGGCACAAATTATATGCTCTGCTGTTTCATCATCTTCCAGACAAAGACGGCAAGTCGGATCTTCCGACAGTCCAAGTTTTAGCATATGATGATTCAGATGACAGTGGCCTGTTAGACAACGTAGGTCATGTCTGCTATGGTCTAACATTTGTTTGGAGACATACTTCGAAGGATGTATAAAAGCCTTTGAATGAACGAATCCTGGTAAATTATTCCAGAAGTCTAAAGCTCTTCTTGCTGTCCAGGTATTTAGTGTTTGCTTGGCAAAACTTATTGCGATGCCAATTGTAGGTTCTGGTCCGATAGAAACACGTGCGGCACCCTCCCTTGCAAGAGAGTCTGCCTTCTCGTTTCCTTCCATGCCAGAATGGTCAGGGATCCAGACCAGCAATACTTTATTGAGTTCTCCTATTGAGGAGAGTCTTTTTTCGCAGTATAAAACCAATTTCGACGTTACACGGCGAGAGCTGAGTGCTTTTAAAGCCGCTTGGCTGTCCGAGAAAATGTTTATTGTTCTATGTATGAGAGTGGCTTGCTCCACTCTCTCCACACATGAAACAATGGTGTAAATTTTCGCCTAAAATACGGTTGCATAGGAAAGTCTGACGGTACCTACCGCTTCTGCGTAAACTATAAGATGTTCAATCAGGTCAGCGAAAAAGACGCTTACCCAATCCCGTCCGTAGCAGCGACACTAGATAAGCTCAGACATGCAAGATATCTGACTACGTTAGATATTAAATCTGCGTATTGGTAGATTCCGGTCGAAGAGAAGTCCAGACCACTCACTGCGTTTGTTGTTCCCAAAAGAGGGTTGTTACAGTTCAAAAGAATGCCCTTTGGTTTTCATACAGCCCCTAGCACCTGGCAGAGGTTTATTGATCGTGTCGTTGGATACGAGCTAGAACAATTCGTTTTTGTGTACTTGGACGACATAATTATCTGTACCCCAACATTTGAAAAACATCTAGAGGTGTTGGCAATTGTGGTAGGCAAATTGAAAGAAGCTGGGTTAACCCTAAATCGTGACAAGTGTGACTTCTGCAAACCGGAACTCAAATATCTCGGTTACCTTGTGATTTACCTTCTGGTTTACTGATGGACCCTGGCAAGGTGGAAGTTATCCTTAACATTCCCGATCCCAAATCGGTATCTAAGGTTCGCCGACTAATAGGTCTAGCTTTTTGGTATCGGCGATTTGTTCCAAATTTCTCGACTTCAACAGCCCCGTTAAAGACCCTCTTCCAAGTTATAACGGATCACTATAGCCTCAAGAGGCTATAAAACTTCAAAGTTCAGGCCGGTCGCCTGGCTAGATGGGCAGTACGACTGCAACAGTACGACTTTGATATTGTATACCTCTCTCTCTCTCTCTCTCTCTCTCTCTCTCTCTCTCTCTCTCTCTCTCTCTCTCTCTCTCTCTCTCTCTCTCTCTCTCTCTCTCTCTCTCTCTCTCTGTCTGGGTTTTCATAGGTGCAGTTTAAAACTCAGGTTTGGTCTTAGGTCTAGGTGCATATGTGTTATGGTGTATTCCTGACAGTCTGTGAGAATATGTTTAACGGTTAAAGCACTATTGCAGTGACGGCAGACGGGAAGGTTTTCAGAAGACATCAAGTAACCATGTGTGTATCTGGTATCTGTGTATCTATGTATTTCTACGGAAACCCCCTTTGTCACCACAATTCCTGTAAAGGGGAAAAGCGGAGGTGGCAAGCGATATGTATTGAATTTGTAAACATAACTTACATTTTTCGTAGAATAGCTTTTGCATCCTTTTTTTAAAGCTTCGTTGTGTTAGTGTATTATTCAGAAATTTCTCAACTCTGTGAATATTACATCTTTAGCTGGAATCTTAATTTCGAAATACCTATGTGATATTGGGCTAATTAACTACCTGTTCTGCACAATTAGTTTTTTAAATATTTTAATTTTCCACAATTTCCCTAGACGGTCCTTGTCCTTATAATTTATTATTAACTGGTTCTTGTTAACTGTTTAACTGTAAATCCCAACGTTAGTTTATATGATATCAAACGAAAATCAACAGTAGTTGACAATTGTAGCCCATTCAACACGATCACGAACGAAAGCGTAGCTGAGATCCAAGTTACAAGTACAAACTGCGATGTTGCCAAATGTAAATACGGATTTTTTTGAAAAGTCTTTCACACTCGCCACATTGAAATCATAAAATGGAGAGCAGAGCAAGTGTTTTGGCGTGGAACAGTTTTTGTGATGCTATAAACAACGTACCGTGTAGAATAAATAAACTATTACGTGAAAAAATATTATTTTCGGAATTACAATACGCAGATAGATGTTTTATCGCGACATTTTATTTTAAAACGTTGTGTCACCATATTATCCATTTGGACCATATCTATTTTCCACCAAACCATGACAATAATAGTGTATTTTCCAATATTTTCTTGAAAAATATCCATTTCCAATGATAAAATCCAACCAAAATATTCCTTATCCATAATTCCATATTAAAAATTCCGTTGAAATATTATACAGGGTGATTCATGAAGAATGTTCAATCTCTGAACTGTAGATTCTAGACCTCAAATTATGATGATTCTGCTCAACATGCCTTATGCAAATATTGCTGGTTTCCGAGATATGGGGCGCTCAAAGCTTAAATTTAAATTTTGATTTTCGCAATAATTTTTTTGTTTTCACAATTTCTCTTTGAAAATTGGCAATTTCACGTTTTTTGGCATGAGGAATCATAATTTGCACTCTAATTTAACATTGCTAATAGAGGGCGCTAGTTACACTTGTTTGTGTTAATTAAATCAAAGTAAACTTTTTTGGGCTAAACTTACAACTAAGATAATAAAAAAATATTGAAATGCCTTAAATCCTACAAAAAAAAAATTAATCTTCTTTGATTCGTGTAACTCAATCGGTTATCGAGTTATTTGCTTCTAAAAAGTTCAATAAATTTTAAATTTTTCATAAAAAATTTTATTATTCCTTAAATATGTAACAATAACAAATTTGTGTACTTGGTGATTTAACCCATGTCGAAATAAATGAAATAAATAAATAGATGCACAAATACTAACAACATATATACATATATTTTTTTTTAACACACTAACAAAATTGTTTACAAGATAACTTTGTTGAATAACTCGTCAAATTAATCTGGCTAATTGGTCTCTGCCAAAGCCACCCAACTACTCAAAAAAAAAATAACAAATTTGTGAACAAAAATGAAAAACTTCAAAGCAAATGCTCAAAATGCCCACCATTTACTTCAATACACTTTATGATCCACTTTCGTAAAGATCTCTTAATATTAAATAATCCTTGTCTATTATTTTTAATTACATCCGCGGCTTCTTCTATTTTCCGTCGAAGTTGTGGAAGAGAAGTAATTTTTTCTTTGTAAACTAATTCCATCATCTGCGACCAAATTGAAAAATCCAAAGGATTGAAATCAGGGCCTCTTGGTGGCCAAGCAAACTCACTTCCACGACCAATCCATCGATGCGGAAACTGTTCGTTTAAGTATTGACAAACTTGTAAAGAATGATGTGGTGGTGCTCCGTGGTGCAAAAACCACATATTTTGTCTTAAAGCGAGAGGTATATCCTCTAGTAATTCGTGTAAATGTTTTTAAAGAAAATCTAAATAAAGAGGCCCATTCAAATTGGTTGGCAGTTCAAAAGGACCTATTAAATACCCAAATATTACACCGCACCAAATGTTACCTTAAACTCGTGCTGAAAATGTGTTTCCCTCATAGTATGTGGATTTTCAGAATCCCACAAATGATTATTTTTATAATTAAATATTCCTTGTCTGGTAAATGTTGCCGCATCAGTAAAAAGAATTGTATCCAGAAAATCTGTGTTAACATTTCGTTTATCAGGCAAAAAATGGGCAAATTGTAGACGCTTAGGTAAATCAGGAGGTAATAAATTCTGAACAAGAGTGTAATGATATGGATGCAATTTCTCCCTCTTCAGTATTCTAAAAATAGATGATTGGCTTATACCTGTTTGCAGACTCAATCGGCGAGTACTGATATCTGGATTCTCCGTAACACAAACTAAAATTTCATCTTCTTCATCGGCAGTGATTTTTTTTGTAGCACCGTGCTCAGTTTTAGAGCGTAAAGACCCCGTTTCCTAAACGGTTGTAAACATTTCGGTACAGTTTGTAATTGGGTTGCCTTCAATTTGGGTATAATTGTGAATATCTTCGAGCAGCATCTGGACCACTATAATTTGACTGAGGACTGAGCAAACACACAAATCATATCGCGCATCTCATTATTGGAAAAATCGTTATGCCTAGGCATTATTTGATAAATAACTATTACACTTGTTAATTACTAAATTGTTGATAAATGGTATACTAATGTACCTATTACTTATTCTTATTATTATCCAATTTTTGCTTCTACACAAACTGTCTGAAAGTGACATAAGCCTACTTAAAAAGAACGAAAAATTAAACTCTACACAAACTGTCCAATAGCGACACAAGCCTACTTGAAAACAAAACGAAAAATTCAACCACGGTTTAATGCACGAATGTGATTTTGATATTAATAGTTCAAGAGCCAGAGCCACAAAAAAAAACTGTTTCAATTTCTTAAGGCTGGTTTTTTGTTCAATCGTTATAGCCGATGGGTACACAAACATGCTGCGGTCTGTCAAGCGTGCGGTAGAACAGGTGGCTCAGGTGCGATATCAAAGGTGTATCATTTGCTGGGGAAACAAAATGAATTTCTTAAAGCTGAAAATTGTTATACAACTTCTCTATTGTATAAAATAAAAGTTTTGTTGGTCAGTCAGTCATATATTAGAACAGAGCTGGTCAGTCAGTCCGGATAGATTATGAAAAATAAATTAAGTGCAATTCGTTTCTTAAACTTCAAATTTTGTCTGAGGATTCAGAATTATGTATGTTAAAAAAATGTGTCACTCAGGTGAAAAAGCTAAAGGAACCGCGCTCGCCGTTTGAGTTTCAGGCTGCGTGTTGCGCTATTTCTACGTTTTGTATTGTTATTTTAACAATCAGAAAACGTCATTTGATGATTAAATTTGTGGTTCTATGAATAATTACCATTTGTATCGCATTGACAAACGATTTATTGATTTATTTGATACGTTTCATGCGATATTATTATACAAAAAAATGAAAAATTGTGGATTTGGAAAAACTCATCTTATCTACACTAGAAAAAGTTTCTTGATAATGTAATTTTGGTTATTGTGATCATTTATAATTTAATTACGTTCTTGAACAATTATTTAATCCATATGATAAATTCGTATGAGATGTAATTTCGCAAAATATACGTGCTTAGGAAGTAGCATTAATTATTGAATGTATAAAAAATGAGGAATTGAATTTCTTACGTTGGAAATAAAATGTATGCCGTGATGTGAGCAAGATGGAAGTCCAAGCTCTGCCTGAGTTATTGCAGTGGTTTTTTGCCCCTCCTATAAAAAGCAGGATTGAAATCGCACCCTGGAAGTGCATTACACAGAGGTTGACCTAACTCTTCCTATAATTTCAAACATTTATCATCCTGTGGTGGTTTCCAGTCCCAACTTCTATCCAAATCTTCGACGAGCTGAGTAAATTTCCCATGTTTCCCAACATTGTAACGAGGATGTCCGTGTCTGAACATCTTATGAGAATGTTAGTCAGTTACAATGTTGCAAACATGGAAAATTATTTTTGTATCTTTCTCTTCGTGTGTTTCGCAGCTGAAATCTTCTACGACAGATTTAACGATTTTGCTATCAATAACTTCATATTGATGATATTTTCGATGGCGAGAGTGAAAGTCAAGACAATTTGGAGGACGAGTTAGACAATGAGGAAATCGATTGAACGAAATAATTTTTTTCATATTATGTGAAATAAGAAATGAATTCTCCATTTTTCATACCTTCAATAAATAATTTTATATTTCAAGCACGTATATTTTGCGAAAAATATAGTATTCCACTCGCATATAATAGCTATTATTCACGAAGGTGCGCATAATAATATACTATTGAAGGATTAATATGAGGCACAATCATAATAAAAAATTAATAATTGAATAGAACACATAATCTTGGAATTTGGGAATAACAAATTCTCACGGAAAAGCCAATATTTGGTTTACGTGGAAACATAAGTGTATTGAACCAGAAAGATTATATGAATACGTTCACAAACGATGATATTGGCCAGTTGGTTCACTCGTGGCAGGAAAAAAACTTTAATCTACTCAATTCCTATACATACGTGGGTACACCACGTATGCTACATTCTTACAACATGCGACCCACAAATTTCAATAATTATTATGCTCAAAGTGGCAAGTTGACAGCAGATTGAAGTAGTGAACAAATTGCATACTACAACGTATCTGCTGACGCCACTTATACCTGACGGGGTTTATATTGCATGAACTATATTAGCAAACAATTTATCTATGAAAATTTACAAATTCCATTAATATAATTTTTTTGTTTGAAGGGACACTTCGAATTGGAAATTAATTCAGAAGCTTGTGTCTCACGCACTAACAGTGGTTCAACTGAAGTTTTCACCGAACAGCAACCATCTTCTTTCAGTTTCAAGAGATAGACGATGGTCACTTTTTAGTAAAATCCAAAACGGCCTCTTCGATTTAAAAGCGACTACAGACAAAGCTTCACCTATACATTCTAGGATAATTTGGACATGCTGTTGGTCTCACGACTCTAAATACTTTGCAACAGGTACCAAATTTTCTACTCAATAACTTTTTTCACTCTAAATGCCGAAATTAAGCAAAACACGGCGCTCCAAAACGTTCTTATGTCAGTGGCCGAGTTTCAAGGAATATTCTTCTCACGTCGGCTTTAGTATTTATATACAATGCGGTCCATATGTATGGAATAAATTCAATTTTAGCGTTAATATGTACTATGTGAAACAGGTCGATTTTTATTTTTAAATTGACAATTTACAGTATTAAAATATCCCCCTGCAGCACCCCCTTAAAATTTTTAAAAGAAAGGGGGTCGTGTGGCATCTTGTTGGAAAGGGATTCTAGTCCTCCGCTCAGCAATATAAAGTTTTTTGTTTAAATTTGGTGCAATTATAACTGAGAAAATTAATTTTGAAGATGTAAAATTTTGATAATGTCTCTCAAAACTTCACGTAGAATGAAGATAATAATGTCGCACGATAATTAGAATGTATTTTATTCACAACCATATATGTAATGCTGTCATTACTAACGTCATTGAAGGTTAGAAAGTGTCATATTACACACCTCTATTTCCCGCCCTCATCGATCACATACCGCCCTCCCTCTTAAATAATGTGATCGTTAATTTATTTTAGATGAATATTTTCCACATTTGAAAATATGACACATTGATAAATATTATAATACCTATTTCTGGAGGGTCAATTCTTCATTGGTAGTTAAGTATCCAGAATAGCAGGGTCAACAAAAAAGTAGTGAACAAACTAGAACATTGCCATCAGTGGCGTAGCTAGGAACCAAGGGCCCTAGGCAAATTAAAAAATGGGGCCCACTACTATGTAAACTGATTAGGTTTTATCAAATAAAAATATGAAATATACAAATACTTTAAAAATGCTAAGCTACTTAACTTCTTAAGCTCTTTTTTGTGCACTGCAGGGCAGGTAATAAAAATATTAAACAGTAACAACATAAATTACAATTAATACTTGGTGTAGGTTTGGCTAATAAAACGAAATAGAGAAGATTCAAGGGCTTATTATATAAAGGTCGGGCCTACCAACTGACTAAATAACAATTATATTTACAATTTTATCCTAGCTTTAGTTTTCGCAAAAGTATCAATGACTTCGCTTAAATCCAGGCTTGAAGCGGTTTTGTTTTCAATTGCTATTAGCGATAAATGTTTGTAGTTTGGCCCATTTTATATCTTAAATAATTTTTTATCATTTTTAATTTGCTAAATGACCTTTCAGCTGATGCAGGAATTGTAAAGAATAATAACATTGCTGTATATACTTCCGTTAGGTCGCATTCTAGCACTCCATAGTTGCTCATTATTACCTTACATAATTGGTGAACAGTCCATGCTTGAGTTAGTTGAGGTAAAACTAGGTGGTAAATATTGATAAATTGAAGTGAAAAACTAGGGCCTATTATATCTGAATATTTTCTTTGGAATTCGTCACACCTTTGTAATAAAGTTGCTTCATCAACATGTAATAAACATTTTGGTGTGAGAAAATCGAATTTATGACAGACTGCACTCATACCAATAAAACGTGTTTCTAATTGAGA
Organism: Galerucella calmariensis; assembly: GCA_910591675.1. Taxonomy (NCBI): domain Eukaryota; kingdom Metazoa; phylum Arthropoda; class Insecta; order Coleoptera; family Chrysomelidae; genus Galerucella; species Galerucella calmariensis. The sequence continues at coordinate 22,595 of CAJUYG010001387.1, forward strand.
TATTACTGTGTCTAGTACATTATTGAAAATCTTAATTTTAAATATTTTTTCTCGGTTTGGAAATCGGTGATCAGCGGCTAATTCATCAAAATGTTTTTTAACTTTTCTTTGCCTTTTTTCTTGAAAATGGTGATCAATACCATATTTTCTTGCAGTTCCACTGGCTTCGCACTTGAATAATTCGAAATCATTTCTATAAATTTGCAACTTTGCTTTGGTCTCTGCTAAAACTTTACTCGCCTTGCCCAAATTGATGTCGCATTTTTGTAAAGTTTTGGATGCATAATTGATGTCGTTAAATACACTGTGCATGAATTCGCAAAGCAACACGAACTCGAAATTTAGCATTTTTGTTTTAATAGTCTCTGCCTCACTACGCTCATCTTTATTAGGACTCTTTAGAACTATTTCTGATAATGCTTTGATAATATCAAAATAACGAAGTTTTATTGCAGATATCGTATTGACCCTACTGGACCATCTAGTCGGATTTAGTTTTTTTAGAGTGGTGTCCGATTCGCCAGTGAATTTTGACAGTAGATCCCAACGTTTGATGCTGTTTCCGAAAAATTTATACAAATTTTGCAACGTTGCGAAAAAAATTCTGTATTTCCACACAACTGCTAACGGCATCACTTATCACCAAATTTAAATTATGAGTGGCACAATGTACGTACTCTGCGTTAGGCTGGATATCCTTAATATGTTTTTGTACACCATTTGACACACCACTCATCACACTGGCTCCATCATAGCCTTGCCACACACATTTTTAAATCAATATTTTTGTCGATGAATAATGTCACTTGGTTTACTAAATCTACTGCGCCATGTTTGAAGGCTGCATAAAAGCCTAGAAACACTTCTTTCAGTTCTATATCAATTGGCTGTCCATTTTCCGATATGGTTATTACTGCATACCTCACAACAATGTAAAGCTGATCTACCTTCGATATGTCCTGTATCGTATCCATTATGATGGTAAAAAACGGTGACGCTCTAATTTGTTCTAGTATATGGGTTTCGAGTTTGGTCCCCAAGCTCTCAATCATTTCATTTTGAATTGTTGCACTCAGATATCTTGTAGATCCTAAAAACATAAAAAAACACAATTTCAAAAAAGTCCTGATATTAAACAGTTAATAATTATAAACAAAATAAAACAATAAAAAAACTTAGAAATAATTATTATTACCTTTGGGCATATCCAAAACTTGCCGCAAAATGTGATCATATCGGGCGACAAGCTCTACAAAGGACAGAAAATTTCCGTGGTTTCCTTCCTGACTTAAGTTTTCTTGATGTCTTCTCAAAGCCAAAGAACTCTTTGCTAGGGTAAGTATTATATCGAATAACCTTTGAAGAACCATTTTCCAAAATGATGGTTCTTTGCGAATTTCATTTTCAAGTTCCTTGTCGATAGTATTAGTATCGTTTTTTTTTTCAAAATTCATACACAGCACTTGCTTCCGAATGGCCACTCGAACAACTGTGTTGTTTAATTCTTTCTGATAAATGCTTCAAATCTCGAAATCCCGTACACCAAACATTAATCCTTTGTGAAGCAAATAACCAACAGTGATAAGCAGCGTCTAGTGTTTTGGAATAACACAACCAAAAACGATTAACTGGCCCATATTTAGAACACGAAACGTAGTACGATTTTGAAAAACACCTATTGTTCTGGTTGATGTCTGTTGGAAAAGGTCCTGAAGGCTGTAAAGGCCCCATATCAAGAATTTGACGTTTTTCGTCACCACTTTATATTTTGTTCGTGAAGTTTCCCAAGTCATAAGAAGATTTGTCGTACACATTTTCGAAAAATGCAGAGGTCTGTGGTTCCTCCAAACCCGCTCTTATGTGTGTCATGCAAACATCATCCACGTTCACATGATCGGCGGCGGAGGTATCTCCAACTGCAATAATTGTCGAATCTTCTTTAGTAGGCTTCTCAACCAACACTGCAGTTACCACATTATTTGAGTCACTATCAATAGAAATATTTTGGCCAGATGTAATTGCAGAAGGCTGACTAAAAAACTTGTCAATTTTGGGCAATTTTTGTTTACTCTTTCTTGGCGTTGTTTGCGTTCAATTGCACCACTGGGTTTCTTCTTTTCATCCATAATTTTAGTTTTCTTATTTATTGAAACAATACAATATTAGATTGTGCTCGAGGTAGGTACTCAACTCACAGTAGTCACTGTTCACTGACAAAGTTGAAAGTAAAATAAAAGGAAAGAGAAACACAATGATACGCTACAAGCTACAAGTGTTGTTAGGGAATCCCCGGAAAAAAATTACCACTGTTGTCAGTTTAGCCGAAATCTATAGATTTGACACGAGTTATTGACTTAACGGACATCAATATGAGTGGTAAAATCAAATAAAATTGAACCACTATATTCTATATTGACCAGTACAAAAAAAGTTTATTGACATTAGCTTACTTACTCCTGATACAGCAATAATTTTTTGACCGTTCTCGAAAAAAAAAAATCTTTCGAATTCACAATAAAACGCACATCGATGAATAATAAAACGCACATATCACTATCCGTCAAATTGACAACACTGCCAACCTACAGAAAGAATTTAGGGGAATTCCCTAGGCATAACTTTTGAATTTCTCTCAACTGTGTTTTCATGATTAAAGTGGGGTTGCAACCTTTTTTTTCGGGCCGAACTCATTTTCGACTGGGTCCTCAAACAGTACCCAGACAGTGTTGGACTCTTCCCCACGGAGATGCCTACCAACCAAACCCACCTCAAACTCGCCGTTACTTCCGCCTTGGAATCACTACCCTAGCATACGTCAAGACGGGCGGCGGTCCCTCACACACTCTCCATCATCTTCTTCCTTCTATCTCTCCTACCTTTCTCATGCCATAGCGAGTCCTTCTCTTCTCCTAATCATGCTCTTTACTACGCTACTTATCTCCATCCATTCCTCCTCGCCCCTCAACATAATCTCCACCATATTTTCCCAATACACCGCCTCTCCCAGTTTATTTTCCAGCTTCTTCAAAACTTCCTCATGCTTCCAACATCTAAACACATGTCCCACATCATCCTCCACTTCACACTCTCGCACATTCCAATCTCTTTTCCCAATCTTGTGGAGATAACCTATTCTCGACCCATGCCCTGTGAGCACCTGCGTCAAGAAGTAGTTCACCTTTCCAAATTTCCGGTCCACCCAATTTCTCCTGCTCCCAATCGCTCCTTTTAGCGCGCCCTCATACCCATCCCACCTTCTCTCCATTTCCTCATCCATCCATTCCTGTACTACCTCTCTGCTCGCACCCCTCCAGCGTTTCTGTCTGGCTCTAGTCATCAAGTCCAATGGATAGGACCGTGACAGCACTGCTGCTGCCAGTCCACCCACTGTCCTGTACGCCTGCACCACCCTCAAAAGTATTCCTCTCTGCACCCGCAGGAGTGGTCTAACCCTCGCTTTCACCCCTGCTCTCTCACCCCACACTTCTGCGCCATACAGCATACTCTGCTCTACTGTCCTACCAATTATCCTCCTCTTCCATTCTCCCGGTCCTTTCACATTACCCATCAATTTTCCCAGCCACGCTGCCCTTACTTTTGCCTTCTGTGTAGCCTTCAACGTTTTGAAGGATAATTGGCTAACCAACCACACCCCCAGATACTTCACCGCTTCCTCCATCCGAATTTTCTTTCCCTTCACCATCACCCCCACCTCCCTTGCCTTGCTCCGCCCCTTCACCAGTAGCCTCACCGTCTTATCCTCAGCCACTTCCAGTCCACACCGCTCTATCTTCTCCACAATTTTCCTACACATCCTCTCCGCCTTTCTTTCTATCTCCACCTCTCCCTTTGCCGTACATACCAGACATACATCGTCCGCATACACCGTAATCTCACATCCCTCTTCACATGTCATCCCACAAACTTCATCAAACACACACTTCCAAAGCGTCGGTCCCAAAATCGAGCCCTGGGGCACTCCAATCTCCGTCCCATACCTTCTCCCCTAGTGTCCACTATCGCACGCCCTGTCAGGTAGTCCTCTACTAGATTAACTAGCCCCTCCCCTACTCCGAGCTTTGTCAACGCGCTTAACACCGCCCGTTTACTGACACTGTTGAACGCGTTCCAAACGTCGAAGAACACAAGCAGGGCCAATTTCTTATTTCTACCGTTACCCTGATGCCTAGCCCTTTGCACCAAGTCCACCACCCTTCCCAGCGCTGAGATGCATGACTTCCTTTCTACAAACCCATGTTGGTTTCCCCTAAAACCCCCACTTCTATCAACTTCCTCCTCAATCCTAACCTTTATTATCCCCTCCATCAATGTACCCAATCCACACAGCAGGCTGATTGGCCTGTAGTCCCGCGCCGGCTTCCCATCCCTACCTGTCTTCTTCACAAGGATCACCCTGGCCACCTTCCACTTTTCCGGGAACTCTTCCTCCCTCAGTATCCTGTTAAACAGTTCCAAAAAGTATTTCCCATTGTCATCCAACAGCCTCTTCACCATACCCCCTCTCATGCCATCTATCCCTGGGGCTTTCCTTACCTTAACATTTCTCCCCCCTCCTCTACTTCCCACTTCTCTACCGACCTTATCCCTCTCATTTTCCCTATCTCCCTAGTACTCTGGGCTTCCCGAATTCTGCCATCCACACCTCCTTCTACCCCTGTAAACAATTTCTCTATAATCTCTTTCTCCCAATCTTCCTCTAGCACCACGTTCCTATTTCCACCCATTCTTTTCACCGCCATCTCATACGCCTTCCCCCATGGGTTGTTTTCCAACTCCCCCAGTAACTCTTCCCACTTTCTTCTTTTTTCCCTCTCCACCCTGCGCTCCAGTTCCTTCTTCTTCTCCTTATATCCACCTTTTCCCTCCATCCCCACTTTTCCCCCCAACGTTCGTCCTCGTTCCTTCTTACACTCTCTCCACAGACCCTCTATTTCCTCATTCCACCGGTAATTAGCCCTCCACTTGCGCCTATTACCCCTTTTTCCTTCTCTCCTGCAGCCCCGTATCACATCATATTGTTTCTCTACATCATACCCAAGTCCCCTTCCTATCTCTTCACCTACTTTCTTTCTCATTATTTCTGCCTCGGCCTTTGTCCACTTCCATCCCCACTCTTCCACCAATTCCTTTCACACCCTCCTATAGTCGTCTCCACATACCTATGTAAACTCAAGCTTTCCTTATCCTCCAGTACCCTCCAACTACTCACTCTTTCCCCCAGCCATTCATCACACGCTGTTATATCAATAAACGATGAACCCCCGTCACCCCTCACGAAGGTGAGCAACAGTCCATCATTCAGCACCACCAATCCGTTGGGTGTGAACATTTTCTCCAGAATATCTCCTCTCCTGTCCGTTTTTCTCCCTCCCCAGACAGTATTCTTGGCATTGAAATCGCCTGTCACCATTCTTCTTATAACTCTCCTTTTCCCTTTAGACACCCTAAGATCTTCCTCCAATCCTGTCATACTCCTCTCATATTCTTCTAGGCTGACATTTGGACTTATATACACACTGTACACCATCATGTCTCCAATTCGCACTACCACCCAACCGTTACCCTTCCTCACTTCATCCGCCCTCATTCCATCTCCCACCACTCTTATTCCTGCCTCTCCTGTATCATCCATTATCCAACCTTGCTTTCCCACATATCTAGCATTCACCTCAGATCCACACACCACATCCACTTCCCTCCTACCAATTACCTCATCTAGAACATCATGTGCTACTCTGCATTTCCCTAAATTTATTTGTAACACCTTCCATCCCTCCACATCTTTTCTTCTCGAGGTCTGTTCTCCCCTTCCTCCTATTTGATCGGACTCATCTCCTCCAAGGAGTCCAGAGGGTCCCTACCATTTTTTCCATCTTCCTCTCCATTAACTATATCAACTGCCTTCCTCCCCCTGTCCCCCCCTGCAACCTGTCATCTGGTAAGGATTCGAGGGCCCCCTGAGCTTGAGGGCCCCGGGGCACTGCCCCGCCTAGCCCATAGGCAGTTTCGCCACTGAGTGCCATTGTTTGAAGAAAATTATAAATAGTTTTCAATCCAAATTTACAGGGACTTCTAACGTTGATATAGTTGAAATAATACCCTTCTTGGTGTGCGTCATCGATTGTTAATGTCTTTCTAACACATTACGTATACTCGATTTGAAATTGGTTGATAGTAATAAATCATTAAAATCCGTCAAACACGTATACAAAGTGGTCCCCCTAAATTGCCAAGTTTTAAATAGTATATACATTGAAAGTATAGACCCTTTTGCATTTATTAAACTTTCCATTCCTGTAGATCTGATAAGGGCGTCGAATACAAAGCTTAACCCGAGGCTCGAACAATAAGCGGTAGGATTCTACCTGTGATGTTTTGCACTCATGCACGTGCTTTCGGGTGGGTTTAAGTTTAAATTAAACACAATAATTATATAATTTAGTGAACATTCGGATGTGTGGCATAATTTGTTACCCTTGTATTTGAATAAATATAATACTAACAACAATAAAGCAACCAATAAACAAGTAAATTTGGAAAAATGTTTCTATTTGAAATTCTATAAAATTTATAGTAAGTCATTACATTTTTCGCTTTAAATTAATCATCATCAGAAAATGAAATATCTGAGGGACTGTCTTCTTCCCCTAAATTGATAATAAGTGGTTCGACCGTTTTCTCCAGTAAACTATCCAATTGCCACATTTTTTCCTCCTCCTTTATTACATGCTCTATACATCTTTGCCACTTCCCCGCGTTGACTTCTTGAAGCGCTTCTTCAAAGAGTTTTTGAACATCACTCATTTTATAAGTGGTATTTTTTCTAGCCACATAACCTTTCACATGAGCCCATACCAGTTCGATCGGATTTAATTCGCAATGGTAGGGGGGGAGCCGAAGCACTATTATATTTTGTTTTTTGGCCATTTCGTCAACAACATATTTTTGAAACAATTTCAAATCGAGTATAGGAAGAAATGGAAAAAAGGCAGGTCCGTGATTAATCCTAATCAAAATATCACAATAATGAACC
>CAJUYG010001387.1:39648-73352 GCA_910591675.1 Galerucella calmariensis
TATTGTTTTATTTATATGAATAATACAAAAATATGCATGAATACACGAAAAAAAAACAGTATTTTGAAAGTTCTCAAGTATTTTCAGTTAGAAAAAGAAGCTCTGGTGATTATTAATTGCATAGCCTTTTCGAATTTGGCCAAATACAATCCTGATGATCTTATTTATCAAATTTAAGGTTAGCTATATGTCAAAATGGCAAATAAAATAAACGACATGCCGAAAACCCGGATATACGTCACAATCGATGACGCACACCAAGAAGGGTATTATTTTAACTATATATAGGTAGTTCGGTATTTAAGTTACTTAATAATTGTATTAGTGTAGTACAGCCTGTATATTAATATATAAATATATTTTTAAATAATAACGTTTTAATTTAAAAATCAAAACTGGCGTAGTCAGTAGGATACGTGCGGTCGAAAAAGTGTCGCATTACGTCGGAAAGTCTTTAATCGATCCGGACTCAATACCTTTGTGCGTATTCTGGAATAAGTTCCCTTCGATAAGAATCAACAAGTTGTGCATATTCAAGAGTGATCAAGTTAGAAACCCGAGAAGAAACTGCTAAACGAATTGACGACCAGCTGTGTTCCTTCCGGCTATTTCTCCTGAGAACAAGGTAGGAATAGATAGATAAGTTGATAAATTTGCAAATATTTTGATCATTTTCGTTGATCTTTTGCGTGAACGAACTTGAAGAAGTTTTAAAACAATTTAATTCACTTGATATAAATACTAATATAAAGATGACTGAGAACAGAGTTAATTGGGATTTATTTAAATCTAAAATTGTTAATATTAAGCCTTACGATGGCAGTGTTAATACATTAAACAAATTTTTATTGCGTTGCGAAAACTTGATTGCCACCTATCGTATGTACAACGATAACATTTTGAACGATCATATTTTCGAATGTATACAAGAAAAGCTAGTTGGACAAGCTGAAGCATTAGTAGGAAATCGCGCAGAATTGAATAATTGGGACTCTCTAAAACATGCATTAAGGCAATGCTTTTCAGATAGAAGAGATCTTGATTGTTTAATTCAAGAATTAACGAGGGTTAAACCCAATAAAAATGAAAATTTAATAGATTCTGTAACAAAATTACAATTACTTCGAAGCAGTATAATTCAACGTATAAGCAATGATACAGAGTTGACAGCAAATGACAAAACTTGCGAAATGAAACATTGCGATAAAACAGCATTAAACATATTTGTAGGTAGTTCTACCAGAGTATTAAGAAATAATATGCATTTAAAAAAACCAGACTCTTTAGAAAGTGCTATTGCATATGTTAAAGAATTTTATAATTTTATTTTGAAAAACTATACGGTAATTTTAATTACAAAATATATTCCCAAAAATAATTTCAATTTTCCAAGAAATAACAATCAATATAATAAAAATGAAAATCATCAAAGATATAATAATATTCATGATTATTTTTTAAACGATCCTGTCAGCCAATCGTGATGAGAAAAAAAATTCAAATCAACCAATGGCATCAAAATTACACTGATAATTTGTTAGTAGCAAATTATTTCGATCATTTTTTCACGCTGTTCGATTGGATACCGGACATTTGTCAGTGTCCTTTTGATTTGACGTTAAAAATTTTCTGTCAGTCAACCTGTTTAATGAAGATACTTACATATTTGCATTGTGCTAATTAGTTTAAAAAATAATCACGCCGAATTACATTCGTGGTAATAATTTTTTCAAAATAATTTCAACTAGATTAGCGCATTGCTATTAAGAAATCCCACTTCGTGCATCTAGTTGAAATTATCAAAAAATTACCACCACTTGTGTAATTACTGTTGATAATTTTCTCACGCTGTTTGATTGGATCTTTGTTTGAATGAATGCGTTAGCCATTAGGTACCGGACATTTGTCAGTGTCATTTTTATTTGACGTTAAAATTTTGCTGTTAGTTAACCTGTTTAATAAATATACTTTGTTTACTTAACATTCTGTTAAATAGTTTAAAAAATAATCACGCCGAATTACATTCGTGGTAATATTTTTTTAGATGATTTTAACTAAATTAGCACTCGTCTGTGCTGCTATTAGGAAATCCCACTAGTGGACTTCGTTCCATAGCAACAAAGATTCGTGCATCTAGTTGAATTTATCAAAAAATTACCACCACTTGTGTAATTACTGTTGATAACTATCAAAAGTATCAAATATTTAACACCAATGATAATCATCAAAGAAATAACTTTTCGAGTCAACCTATTCATATACAACAAAGACCTATACCACCTCGTAAATATTCAACAAATGCACAAGTTTTTGGAAAGCCACGAAACGTATCCAAACCAAACACATGTAAATAATTTACCAAAACCCGAACGAATGTCTACAACATCTGGAAATGTTACAAGCAACTCTAGAACCTCAAATAATAATATCAATAATTTTCTCAACAGAAACAATAACTACAGACCCCAATATAATAATAATTCTCGACAAATTTACAAATTACAATAATAATTATGAAAGGGAAACTAATGATTACAGTGATTATGATGACTAAGAACCAGTAGAAAATACTATTTCTAACCCTGTAGAACGTGATTAAGAACAACACGAAAATTTTCGCAGAAAGCCTCCAAAATTCAAACAGAAACAGTAGAAATCAACACAGTCGCAAACAATCCACTCTCCTACATAGAAATTGAACAACCTAAATTGAAACTTCTAATAGACACAGGGAGTAGTAGATCAGTAATTGAACCAATAATCGCAGAAACATTTTATCAAAAAAAAAATCTTCCATGATAATGTGAAAATAAAAACTTCCATTGGTAATAAAATAATAAAAAGACAAGTAACAATTCCAGCATTTAAAGATTTTATGAGCAATAATGATAGTAATTATATTTTGTTGGATTTTCACGACTTTTATGACGGAATTATAGGTTTACAAGATTTAATAAAAATGGGATTCAATATAGACTTGCAATATAGAAAATCAATCAATAATAGTACTGCAATAACCATTAAATTTATAAAATCAGAAGAAAATGATTTTAAAATTGAAATAGGACCTTTAGAAAGAATTTTAAAGGAAATACCAATCACAATACATGAAGGTGATGTAATAATGAATGAGATTGAATTAGGAAACCTGAAAATACCTGCAACTTTAACAAAAGCTAAAAATGGACATACAATCATAGAATTAATTAATGGAACTAATGACCCGATATCAATAACTTTGAATAAGCCAATTCCTGCTTCATCTTTTATTCATTTTTAATATGAAATATTCAAATTCGAATATTTTAATAAAAATAAAAACAAAAATAATGAAATAGCTGATAAACTAGAAATCAATCAACTTGTGAGAACGGATCATATGAATCAAAAAGAGAAAGACAATATCACTAATTTATGCAACAAATACTCCGATATATTCTATAAACCTGGAGATCCATTAACGTTCACTTCTAAAATCAAACATGAAATCAAAACAATAGATGAAGAACCTGTACATGGCCAATCATACAGATACCCATATATACATAAAGAGGAGATAAAGAAACATATAAATGAAATGCTCGAAAAAAAAATATTATACGACCCTCTTCTAGTCCTTGGGGAAGCCCCATATGGATTGTCAAAAAAAAAAGTTAGATGCTTCAAAACAGCAAAAATGGCGTCTAGTCTTCGATTACAGAAAAGTAAATGACAAAACAATTAGTGATATATATCCAATACCCAACATCAATGATACACTAGATAAGCTAGGTAGATCACAATACTTCACAACCCTCGATTTAGCAGCTGGTTTTCATTCAATTGAAATTGGCCAATCATCGATAGAAAAAACAGCTTTTAGCGTATACGTTACGAATATTTTGAAATGCCCTTTGGTTTAAAAAATGCCCCTTCAACATTTCAAAGAGTAATGGATGAAGTATTAAAGGATTTACAAAACAAAGTCTGCATGGTATACATGGATGATATGATAATTTTCAGTACAAGTTTACAAGAACACATCCAAAATTTAAAATCAGTATTTGAAAAATCAAGAAAAGCTAGTTTGGAAATTCAAATTAACAAATGTGGATTTCTTAGAAAGGAAGTAGAATTTCTAGGTCTTGTAGTGACACCTGAAGGCATTGAGCCAAATCAAAAAAAGATTTCAGCCATTAAACAATTTCCTATACCTCGTACTCAAAAAGAAATAAAATCATTTCTAGACTTATTAGAATATTACAGAAAATTTATAAAAGATTTCGCTATAATAACAAAACCAATGACAAACTGTCTTAAGAAAGATCAAAAAGTAGTACAAACTGAAGAATTTGTAAAACATGTAAAGATTTATTAACATCAAAATCGGTATTAGCTTATCCAGACTTTACTAAAAATTTTCAATTAATTACAAAATCATTAAATTATGCAATAGGTGCAGTATTAATGCAAGAAAATCATCCAATATGTTACCCTTCACGTACCCTTAATGAATCAGAAATAAATTATTCCACAATCGAAAAGGAATTACTAGCCATAGTGTTCGGTTGTAAATATTTCAGACCATATCTATTCGGCAGATCATTCCAAATATTTACAGATCATAAACCCCTTCAATGGTGTAGTGTCCTTTATATTGTGACACTTATTAAGTACTGTTGTTCTTATTATATCACTATTAATAATACAGGTATACACCGGTTCTCTGGTTGAACACCGAATCAATCCAGCCAACTCTTCAGTATTATCTTGTTCATCTGATTCATTAATAACCTTCAATTCTCCTTCTACCTTTTTTAAGTTAACAATGTTTCTACGATATTTTTTTCCTGTTTCATTATTTTGAATCTGAAGATCGCCGCCATTTTCATCTATCACTGTATGTGGCACTGCATCAAAGTTTGGGGTTAACTTATTTTCTTTTACCATGTTTCTCACATAAACTTTGTCTCCTATATCAATCTCGCTTTCTTTCGCTTTTCTTTTCCTATCACCGTATTTCTTTCCCATGATTTTTTTCAGAGTATCTCTCTCTCTCTCTCTCTCTGACTTTCTCATCTAATATACTATTTTCCACATTAGTTAAGGCGGGGATTTTATCACTAAATTGTCGTTTGAAATGCTTGAAATGCCTGAAATTGTTCAATTGATTCCTTTTGTTCATTTTTGTACACCCACTTCCGTACGTCATTAATTTATTCGTCTGATTTTTTTTTCGGACCGAGATGGGAAACTCATGTTTGACTGGGTCCTTAACCAGTACCCAGACAGTGTTGGACTTATCCCCACGGAGATGCCTACCAACCAAATCCACCTCAAACTCGCCGTTACTCCCGCCTTGGAATCACTACCCTAGCATAATTCAAAACGGGCGGTGGTCCCTCACACACTCTCCGTCATCTTCTCCCTTCTATTACTCCCACCTCTCACATGCCATAACGAGTCCTCCTCTTTCCCTAATCATGCTCTCTACTACGCCACTTATCTCCATCCACTCCTCCTCGCCCCTCAACATAATCTCCACTATATTTTCCCTATACACCGCCTCTCCCAGCTCATTTTCCAGCTTCTTCAAAACTTCCTCGCTCTTCCAACATCTAAACACATGTCCCACATCTTCCTCCACTTCACATCTCTCACATTCCAGTTTCTCTTTTCCCAATCTTGTGGAGGTAACCCACTCTCGACCCATGCCCTGTGAGCACCTGCGTTAAGAAATAGTTCACCTCTCCGAATTTCCGGTCCACCCAATTTCTCCTGCTCCCAATCACTCCTTTTAGCGCGCCCTCATACTCATCCCACCTTCTCTCCATTTCCTCATCCATCTATTCCTGTACTTCCTCTCTGTTCGCACCCCTCCAGCGTTTCTGTCCGGCTCTAGCCATCAAGTCTAATGGATACGACCGTGACAGCACTGCTGCTGCCAGTCCACCCACTGTCCTGTACGCCTGCACCACCGTCAGAAGTATCCCACTCTGCACCCGCAGGAGTGATCTAACCCTCATTCATCCCTGCTTTCTCACCCCACACTTCCGCGCCATACAGCATACTCTGCTCTACCGTCCTACCTACCTACAATTACCCTACTCTTCCACTCTCCCGGTCCTTTCACGTTACCGATCAATCTTCCCAGCCATGCTGCCCTTACTTTTGCCTTCTGTGCTGCCTTCAACATATGGGGTTTGAAGGATAATTGGCTATCCAACCACACCCCCAGAAATTCCACCGCTTCCTCCATTCCAATTTTCTTTCCCTTCACCATCACCCCCACCTCCCTTGCCTTGCCTTGCTCCGCCCCTTCACCAGTATATCTCACTACATATCCTCTCCGCCTTTCTTTCTATCTCCACCTCTCCCTTTGCCGTACATACCAGAGAGACATTGTCCGCATACACCGTAATCTCACATCCCTCTTCACATGCTATCCCACAAACTTCATCAAACACACACTTCCAAAGCGTCGGTCCCAGAACCGAGCCCTGGGGCACTCCAATCTCCGTCCCATACCTTCTCCCTCTAGTGTCAACAATCGCATGCTCCGTCAGGTAGTCCTCTACTAGATTACCTTGCCCCTCCCCTACTCCAAGTTTTGTCAACGCGCTCAACACCGCCCGTTTACCGACACTGTTGAACGCGTTCCCCACGTCAAAGAACACTAGCAGTGCCAATTTCTTATTCCTAGAGCTAGCCCTTTGCACCAAGCCCACCACCCTGTCCAGCGTTGAGATGCATGACTTTCCTCCTACAAACCCATGTTGGTTCTCGCTAAAACCCCCATTCTTATCAACTTCCTCCTCAATCCTAACCTTTATTATCCCCTCCATCAACTTACCCAATCCACACAGCAGGCTGTTGAGCCTGTAGTCCCCCGCCCGCTTCCCATCCCTACCTGTCTTCTTCACAAGGATCACCCCGGCCACCTTTCAACTTTCCGGGAACTCTTCCTCCCTCAGTATCCTGTTGAACAGTTACAAAAAGTACTCCCCATTGTCATCCAACAGCCTCTTCACCATATCACCTCTCATGCCATCTATCCCTTGGGCTTTCCTTACCTTAACATTTCTCCCCCCCTCCCTCCTCTACTTCCTACTTCTCTACCGACCTTATCCCTCTCATTTTCCCTATCTCCCTAGTATTCCGGGCTTCCCGAATCCTGCCCTCCACACCTCCTACCCCTGTGAACAATTTCTCTATAATCTCTTTCTCCTAATCTTCCTCTAGCACCACGTTCCTATTTCCACCCATTCTTTTCACCGCCATCTCATACGCCTTCCCCCATGGGTTGTTTTCCAACTCCCCCAGTAACTCTTCCCACTTCCTCCTTTTTTCCCTCTCCACCCTGCGCTCCAGTTCCTTCTTCTTCTCCTTATATCCACCTTTTCCCTTCATCCCTACTTTTCCCCTCAACATTCGTCTTCGTTCCTCCTTACACTCCCTCCACAGACTCTCTATTTCCTCATTCCACCAGTAATTAGCCCTCCACTTGCGCCTATTACCCCTTTTTCCTTCTCTACTGCAGCTCTGTATCACATCATACAGTTTCTCTACCTCATGCCGAAGTCCCCTTTCTATCACCTCCCTTACTTTCTTCCCCATCCTTTCTGCCTCGGCCTTCGTCCACTCCCATCCCCTCTCTTCCACCAATTCCTTTCTTCTTCCTCTTATATTCGTCTCCACATACCTATGTAAACTTAAGCTTTCCTCATCCTCCAGTACCCTCCAACTACTCACTCTTTCCCCAGCCATTCATCACACGCTGTTATATCAATAAATGATGAACCCTCGTCATCCCTCACGAATGTGGGCAACAGTCCATCATTCATCACCGCCAATCCGTTGGATGTCAACACTTCCTCCAGGATCTCTTCTCTCCTGTCCGTTTTTCCCCTCCCCAAGCAGTATTCTTGGCATTGAAGTCGCCTGTCACCATTATTCCCATAACTCTCGTTTTCCCTTTTCACACCCTAAGATCGTCCTCTAATCCTGTCATACTCCTCTCATATTCTTCTAGGGTGACATTTGGACTTATATATACACTGTACACCACCATGTCTCCAATTCGCACTACCACCCATCCTTTACCCTTCCTCACTTCATCCGCCCTCATTCCATCTCCCACCTCTCTTATTCCTGCCTCTCCCGTATCATCCATTATCCAACCTTGCTTTCCCACATATCTAGCGCTCACCTCAGATCCACACACCACATCCACTCCCCCCCTACCAATTACCTCATCTAGAACATCATGTGCATGTCCCTAAATTTATTTGTAACACCCTCCATCCCTCCTCTACATTTTTTCTTCCCGAGGTCTGTTCTCCCCTTCCTTCTATTTGACCAGACTCATCCCCTCTAAGGGGTCGAGAGGGTCCCTCCCATGTTTTTCATCTCCGTCTACATTAACTACCTTCCTCCCCCTATGCAGTATGTCTTCCCTGGCTTGTGTCCCCTTTCCCCACATACCCTACAGTCGACAGCCGACAGTCTCTGGCCATGTGCCCCACGCTCTTACATAGCCAGCATTCCCTTATCTTCTCCACTCTCCTTCCTTACATCCCGCTACCTGATGGCCCTTCATTCCACAACCAAAACATCTGCCGTCCTCTCTCCCCTCTATAATACTTACCCCAGTCAAGTCCAGCTTAATCTCCCGTTTTCCCAGTAAGGCTACCGCCTTCTCACATTCCACCCTCACCATCGCCATTTTCATGCCGTTCCTCTCCCTCACCACTTTCAACACCCTTGTCCCTTCCCCAATCAATTCCTCTATTTTCTTACTCACCACTCCATCTTCCATCTATGGGTCTATCCCTATCATCTTAATGGTTTTTGTTTCCCTCCCCGCCTCCACCGCCCTAGCCCCTTCTTTGCATCTATAATCACCTCCCTGTTCCTTGAGACTCTGAGTCTATCCACCTACTTTCCTTCCATCTCCGTCAAACCCTTCTTAATCCTATATATCACCTCCTGATTGTCTTCTCCAAGATCCTCCAGGATAACCGCCTCATTCCTGACCTCCTTTTCCCTATCTATATAAATAGTCACCTCAGCTCTAACTCACGCTACCATCTTTTTCAGCACTTTCACCTCCACATGTTCAAGCCTGTGTAGCTCAACTCTGCCCCCGCTCCCCACTTCCCCAAACAGTCGACTCATCATATCAAACACCTTCCTCTCATCCCTACAATCCCCCTCCATCCGACAGATCAACTCCTCCGCGTTGTCCCTGGACCCTCTTCTTTCCGTAGTGCGTACCTCCTTAACCCACTCCATTTCCTCTCCTTTTTCTGCTAGCTTCGGATACCCATCTCTAAACATCTTCTGTATCCCCTTCTCCATCCCACTGTCCTCCTTAGTCACCCACACCACTTTTATTTTTTCCTCCCCTAAAATGGGATTTCCCAATTTCACCTCTATTCTCTCTCGTTCTTTGTCCTCCCAGTCCCTATTTCTAATCTCATTCCATCCATCCCAGTCTCTTTTCCCGGTCTCCAATCGTGTTTGCCTTCTCTCTTTCCCATCTTCCTCTCTTCTCAACTCCTCTAATTCCCTGACTCGCCCCTCCGCCGCCGACTTTCGCTCTTCCAGCCTTTTCACCCTCTTCTCCAGTTGCCTTACCATCTCCTTCAATCTTACTAAACTCTCCCTCCCTTCCCCCTTCCCATTCTCCACTTCCTCCCGTCCTTTCTCCTTCTGTTTCCTCTTCTGCTCCTTATCTTCCAGATGCGATACTTCCTTCCTCTTCACCCCTATATCGCTCCACTCACTTGTCTCTCCCGCCTCATCAGGTGTTCCTTTCACCATCCTCGATTTCCCGAAAATACTCTTTGCTTCTCTCTCTTCCTCCACTGCTTCCTGTTCCATTTTTTTCACATACTCCATAATACATCCCACGAGTAGCTAGGGAATGGAATGTCCACTACCACAGAGCCCCGCTTGTTGTGGTAAGGCTGGATACTCCGGGAGGTCACCAGGTATCCCGAAGGCACTGTTCCTGACTGACTTTCGCGCAGCCATCCATCTATTGTCACGATAGCTAACTACGTAGATTACGGATTGTTTTATCGAGGTTTACTCCTCTAGGCTTTTGCCACGGTTGCCTCCGGATGCAGTGGCTGCCTCTGCCTACAATCACACAACGTAGGTGCCTCCCCTATGCTGCTGGTGTTCTATCGAGGTTTACTACTTTATTCCCTTTGATCCGCGAGCAACTATTCGTGCTCCCATACTGGAGCCTTATTTATTGCTTATCCCAAAGGTTGGTTGGTCATGGAGGCCCTTACAACTCGAAGAGCACGAGTCCCCTGACCACCAACTCCCTCTGGAGACACCCTATCAGTTATTGGGACGTGCCGTGTCGGGTAGAACAACCCCTCAACGGAGACTTGTATGAGAGATTAGGGGTGAATCACTTCCAGCCTTCCTCATCCAACCCTCCGAAGCACGGTTCTTCGATTCCTTCTGTTCATTTTTGTACAGCCACTTCCGTACGTCATTCATTTCTTCGTCTGACTTGGACACATTTATAATTTCTTTCAGTGATACTGCTACAGGCTTTGACCAGTCTACGAGTTGTTGAATGTGTTTCTCGTTGTCAAACGAACTATTGTTTGTATTATTGATTATACAAAGTCTTGAAAGAGGATCTGCTATATTTGACTTTCCTGATTGATAGATTACTTTATAACTATATGATTGCAACCTTAGTACCCACCTTTCGATACGGGCGCACGGCTTAGATTTTTCTCCAAATATGACTTCTAGGTTTGTGATCCGTTATTAAATCAAATTTACGTTTCCCATAAAGGTACATATGAAAATGCTCTGCCCAAACTAGTGCTAGTGCCTCTTTTTCTGTTTGGCATTATCGCTTCTCGCAATCAGATAAACTTTTATTGCCATAAGCAATAACTCTAGATCCTTTCTCATCATACTGTATTGGAACAGCACCCAGTCCAACCGTACTAGCATAAGGGCCATAATATCCTAACGATTTAATCTGACAGAGGGCGTCCTTGAGTTTCTGAAAAGTTATATCTTGAGCCCTTTGCCAATATTTATTTATGTCTGCGTTTTTTCCTACTTTTCTTAAAGGTTCCGTTAGTGCTGCTAAATTAGCTATCCATTTTCCTACATAATTAACTAACTCTAGAAAACTTTGTAATTCCTGAATGGTTTTAGGAGAACGGAAGGTTTTGATTACTAAAATATAATTATCTAACGATTTTATCCCGTCAGATGATAACTCGTGTCCCAGAAATTATATGACTCTCATGTTATACATACATTTTGCCTCAATATCTTCTGTATGTTCCTTGTGGTATATTATTCATTCTTTTTTTAATTTCTTGGGAAATTAAACCACAATATTTTTAAATTCTTTATTTCAACGTTTCGGTAGTTTTGTCAACGCTACCGAAACGTTGAAATAAAGAATTTAAAAATATGGTGGTTTAATTTCCCAAGAAATTAAAAAAAAAAAAAAAGAATGAACATTTTGCCTCATTTAACATAACATTGTTGTCCTTTAAAACCTTGAGTACAATTTTAATCTTTCGTTATGCTCTGCCTCTTTACTTACAAAAACAACAATATCATCTATAACCGTTCCCTCGCACCGTGATAGATTTCGCTCGAGAATTTTCTGGAACATTTCTGGCGCGCAAGTTATACCAAAGTTTAACCTTTCATACCTGAAAAGGCCTTTGCTTGAAATGAAGGTGGTTATGTATCTTGAATGTCCACTTATGTCAAGGCGTTTTTGATATCTAATCGAGAGAACATTTTAGCTTTTCTCAACTTGTGAAGTAATTGATCCATTGTTGGCAATGGGTGATTCTCTCTTAAAATCGCTACATTTGCCCTACGCATGTCGATGCAAAGTCGTACTCCTCCGTTAGGTTTCAATATAGGTATCATTGGCGATACCCATTTTGAAGGTTCATCAACTCCTTCGATTATATCTAAATCTAGCAGCTCTTGAATTTTAGCATTGACTTTACTTTTCAAAGGTATTGGAATTCTACGATATGGTTAAATGACTGGTTTTACTGTATCGTCAATAGGTTTCGTTACAATTATATTTTTAAATTTTGGAAAAGGGCTAATTGCATTACCTGCGATTGTGCTTCAATACCTATTCTAAGAACCCCCAAAGATTTTGCCGTATCTTTTCCAGATTTTTAAGGCTATGCTTTACAACATAGAAAGTTGCCATATTTGAAACATTATTAATTTCTATATTGACTTTGAAACAACCCAAAACTTCTAAAGGTTTGCTACTAGCATATGCCATGAAAATTTTATCTGGCTTCCGTATTTGGTTGAACACTACAACTTTCGAAATCTTTAGATAGTTCCAAGTATTTTCGTTCAAAATATTACACTTACTTCCCGAGTCTATAACAAGCTGTACTAACACTCCACCAATTTTACATTCTATTTCACAATCATTATCAATATGAAAAACATTATTAACATCATTATCATTCTCTTTAATGGGTTTATCATATCTTGTTCTCTTCGATGGTTTCGTCGTAGTTGTAAATCTAGACTTACTTTTTCTGTTCCTATAGTGCTGGCTAACATGACCTCTTCCGCTGCAATTTTGGCAAAATGATCTTCTGTCTGGACAGGTATTGGCTAAATGATTCGTTGATTCACATCGATAACAACGTCGCACATTTCCGAACTTACGGTTCTGTGAATTTTCTGCCGTCTTAAGATTTTGTGAGGTATCCGGTTTGTTCCTCTTGACCGACAACTTGTTTACCTCCACTGAAGACTTCTTTAATGGGCTCGTTTACTAAAATTTTTAAATCATTTTTAACTGTCGTAAAACAAGGTACTAAGGATAAAAATATGATTCTGAAAATTTCATGTCAATAGAATATGTCGTTCTCCTAATACAACCAATTAAACAAGCATACCGTAGCGGGGCGAAGACTATGACTGTGACGTCACCGAATATGAAAGTTAATGTACACAAACATTACGCTTCTGACTGTAACGTGCCTCGCATAGAATTTATTTATTTTGAATTACTCGCAAAATTTTGTGTGGATAAAATAAAATGCGTGGACCTAATTTTAAAAAAGCATACTCATTAAATCTTCCAGTGGACTTGCTAATGATTATGCAGTTTTTTAATAAAAAACTCGAGTTTATTAAATTTTAATTTTATACTATGTGACCTATCGTTTTTGGTTGTTTTCCGGCCAGAATGAATAAAAATGTCAATATTTTCATAAATACATGCCCTTTCAAATGATATACAGGGTCATTACAGATGTTTTATTTTATTCCTGGTCTGGTGGACAAAGTTACGGAGATAACGCTATAGGTTACTCAGTAAAAAATTGCAATTTTTTTAACTGCAGACTGCCCAATTAAAGGATCTTCTCCAAATGCTATTTATGATAAATTGTAGTGGAAATTAAATCACCAATGTTGAAAAGAACAAGAAAAACTTATTTTGATGAAGCAGGTAATATTGGTTCCAAATGTTTACATCAGATCCAAATGCACATGCACCTCACTGTTAGAACTGATCCGGACTTTGAATCAAATAAAATAATTTCTTTTAAAACATAATATACGCCAGTTTTGTTGATGATCTACTGAAAAAGATTACCTGTTTTTTGGAAAAAAGCAGTATTAAATAAAATTTAATTTGTGAAGAACTGACCCATTATTTTATTGAATAATTTTGAACATTAATAACACCACAAGCTATAAGAACAATATCATCTACGTATTTCAAAAATTTCAGATTAATACAAGCGTGTGGTTTTCAATAACCCTCTCAATATAACAATACAACGTATTTTATAATGTAATTTATAACAATTCTTATTGAAGAAAAATGAAATCCTAAAAATACACAAACAAAGTATGTTGACTTATCAGTGAATGCTTCAAGTCTTTTTTATGCTTTTATGCCATTGCTTCCGTTTTTTTGCATCCTTATTAATAGAAATAAATGTTTTGTTAGATGTTTTAATCGTAGTACTTTTACATTCTGGAACCGCACAATATTTATAGCTTTTTTTACTCTGGCTTTGGTCCATTGTGTCGAATAGTTTAAATTATTTCTAAACGTTCTTATTTCACAAACATAACACTGTTTAGAGTTTGCTAAAATGTATAATAAATAATAAGCATATAAGCTAGCAAAATACCTACTGTTTCTAGCGAAGTAGTCATCTAACCGAAAACCGATCGGCGCGGTGTCCGCTCTCTGAACGAGGGATGTCATATGCGATGACGTCGCGCCTGAAATTCGGAGAGGAGCGCTGTTTACTTTATAATTTTTTTAGGCGACTTAGGAGTCTCGCTGACGTCTAATTTTTTGCACAGAGCCTCAAAATGATGTGCTCTTCCTAATGGTAAAATTAAAAAAAATATGTAAATGAGCCCATTCAAACTCTTCCATTTGCCTATCAACTGACTCCATAGCATTAGCTTCTAATATAATTGTATTCAATTCAATAGAATCTCCTAGTGACAAAACCTTTTTTCTAAGATCGGATGAGTGGCACTTTTCCACTATTTGGTCTATATTGTGTTCCTCGGAATTATTTGTAAATAAACATTTTGCAGCTTGTGTTCTAAAGCGAACTAAAAGTTTTTCAAATTTTTCATTTGGTTCTTGTTTGATTAGCCGAAATATATGTCTTTCGTATAGTTTGCTTTGCTTTGGAGCAAAATATGCATCAAGCTTCTCCATAGCTAACTGATACACATCTATATCTCCTTGTGCTCCAGATAGACTGTAATAAATTTCCTGAATGCCCAAGCCACCAACATGTTACAATGTTGTTCGTTTTTTTAGGTGGACTTTTGCTTCTCTCAAATATATTACTAACGGTCTTTTCCATTTTTCCCATTTAATCCCCATTGATCCAGTATCACCCTCGCCTTCAAATGGCTCTAGTTGTATGAGGTTTGACATTGTTAATTAGTCTGTAAGGAAATACGTGATGTTATTTACTTATTAATGATCAGTTATGAATATAGGTATTTCATGTTATAATAACATTTCATGTACAAGAATGCTCCTAACACTTCAATGAAAGCCTCTTATCGAATGTTTATGACACATTCTACCTTTCCAGAATTAGTACTATAATGCTTGTAACGCATTAAAATACCATTGTTATTAATCTCCGAGTGTTTGTGACACACTCCTATCCATTTACTTTTCAATGTAATGCTTCTAACGAATTATGTTATTAATGTCAGAGTGATTGTGACACACTTCTATCCATTTACTTTTTGATATAATGCTTATAACACATTATGATATTAATGCTTATAACGCATTAAAATACCATTTTTATTAATCTCAGAGTGTTTGTGACACACTCCTATTCATTTATTTTTTGTTATAATGCTTATAACGCATTAAAATACCATAGAGTTATTAATGTCAGAGTGTTTGTGACACACTCCTATCCATTTACTTTTCAATGTAATGCTTCTAACGAATTATGTTATTAATGTCAGAGTGATTGTGACACACTTCTATCCATTCACTTTTTGATATAATGCATATAACACATTATGTTATTAATGCTTATAACGCATTAAAATACCATTGTTATCAATCTCAGAGTGTTTGTGACACACTCCTATTCATTTATTTTTCTGTTATAATGCTTATAACGCATTAAAATATCATAGAGTTATTATTGTCAAAATGTTTGTGACACACTCCTATCCATCTACTTTTCAATGTAATGCAGATAACACATTATGTTATTAATGTCAGAGTGTTACTTCTATCCATTTACTATTTAATATAATACTTATAATTCATGTTATTAAAGCTTATAACGCATTAAAATACCATTGTTATTAATCTCAGAGTGTTTGTGACAGCTCCTATAACTGCTATAACTAACTCCTATTATAACTAAATGTCTCGAAATCCCCAGCAGTAGAGAGTAACTTGTTATCTTTTCTGGTACAAATACAAATGTCACTCCATATATTTCATATAACTCGTAATAGGGATCATCTGTTAGTGACTCACCGATATCAAATATCGACAATTTATCTAAGTAATTTCAATTGTATACTATTGTATACCTTATTATTATATTTGAAAATTTTCTTTTCACCTACTTCATGTCCTCGTCGCCACTATGTAGTGTCCTTCATATTGTGACACTTATTAGGTACTGTTGTTCTTATTATTATATCACTATGAATAATACAGGTATACACCGGTCCTCTGGTTAAACACCGAATCAATCTCCATTCCGTCGCTTACCAGCCAAACGGCGAGTGACGTGAGGCTGGTAAGCGACGTGATCGTCACACCTACAGGGCGATACACTACAAATGGCTTTTTTCATTAAAAAACCCAACTCACGCTTAGTAAGATGGCGACTCAAGCTTGAAGAATTTGACTATTCTGTTCATTATTTAAAAGGTAAAAATAATAATATCAGTAGCTGACGCACATTCTAGAATTTCAAATAATAAAAATTCAGATTTAAACGTCCTTGAAACAGCATATTTAGATGTTAATTTCGATATAGATGACAACGCCCTTGAAACAGCATCTTTAGACGTTAATTTCGATATAGATGACATAATAACTAAATAATTATCAGATAAACGTAATATCTCAGAAGACGACTTTTATACAACATTGAACGAACTAGAATTATTAGACAACCCAGACAATAACACACAAAGAAAATGCAACATTATATCAAACATTCAAATAAAACCACCTGATACTCAACCAAATGACACAGACTTAGAAACGGTACATACTCCATTAGAAAATCCTATACTTTCAATACCTATGAGTGAAACATCCTTAAATAGCTATAAAAATCAAATATTGATTACTAGCGGAGAAATTAATGATATAAAAGTTAAATAAGAAAAGATTTTTGAAAGTAAACGACTTTATGTAACAATACCACAAAGAAATATTGAGCAAAATATTTTTAAATTCATAAAAGAATATATAGATCCAAAAAAGACTTATGCAATAAAGTTTAGAGATCAATTACTACCAGAGAACTTTATAACCACTGTTCAAAGATATTTCAGAAATTCAGTATTTAAATTTATACATTGTCCAAAATTATTAGAGGACATTTTGCTAACAGAAGAACAAAAAGAAAAAATTGAATATTATCATATTTTTAAGAAGGGACATCGCGGAATCAATGGAGTAATGCCCAATTTCACCAACCATTTCCTAAAGTTAGGTAATACCTAAATCAGATAGTGGAATGACCAAATTGAATTTACGTTTCACCATGCGCTAAGAAACGCCTAAACATGATAGAAAATACTCAATATTGTCACTCTCAAGTGATTCTTAGCGCGTGGTGAAACGAAAATTTCACTTAGCAATTCCAAAATCTGATTTAGGTATTATCTAACTTTAGGAAATGGTTGGTGAAATTGGGCATAAAAGCTTCTTTAGGAACCCGATATTATTGGCCCAAAATAAACGAAGATATTGAAAACTTTATAGACAGTTGTGAAACCTGTTTAAAAAATAAATACGACAGAAATCCACCAGTAGTAAAATTTAACCTTACCCCCACAGCATCAAAACCCTTTGATCATATACACATAGACGTTTTCAAAATATCCAATAAATCATATCTTACTATTTTAGATTCTTTTTCTAGATATGGCCAGGTATACCCAATTCAAAGTACAAACGGTATTTCCGTAGTAGAAAATTTATTAACCTATATAAGTCATCACGGACTGCCATATAAAATAACTGCTGACTCAGGATCAGAATTTAAAAATAATGATTTAAAAGATTTTTGTAAGTTACACCACATTGAATTACATTTTACCACACCAAAAAATAGTAACTCGAATTCACCAGTAGAACGCTTTCATTCCACGCTGATAGAACATTATAAGTGTTTGCGAGAAGAAAACAAAGAATTGCTTTCAGACTTATTAATTAAACACGCAGCTCTGAGCTATAACAATTCCATTCATTCAGTAACAAAATTAACACCATTTGAAATGGACATATAAATAACCCTGACCCATTTGAGTTGAATGACAATTTGATATTATCCTATTACGTTCAAAATCACGAACAGACTAGTAAGCAGTTATACAATGAAATCAAAGAAAGAAATGAACAAGTAAAAGAAAACCATACTACAAAGCTTAATACAAAACGAAAAGACCCTCCTGATTATAAAAATCAAACCACAGCCTACATACAGACAAAATCAATACACCTAGGAAATCGAGCTATTCTATAAAACTTTTCTCTGCTTTCTCTTATTTCATTAGGTGTTTGAGGCATATTAATGTATCTGGGGCGAAGATTACAAATAGAGCTGTGCTACTTTTTTAATTGTCTGGCAGATTTATTCACTCCACAAAAATCTCCAGATATTTTTAAAAACGACCCATTGGCTGCAAAACTCAGAAATAAGAGTAATTGTTGAGTAGAAAAGAGGCAATCGTTTCTAAAAAAAGATGAAATGAAATAATTTTAATTTAATCCCTGACTCTCATCAAATTTTTAAATTTACCTATCAGTTGGATGTGAAAGAATATCTTCTAATGACTCGGATAAATGTTCTACTGAATCTTTACTTAATCTAAATCTGTCCAATAAGTCTTTATTGTCGTATTCCTCAAAAAAATTTGGTCTAGAACGTATAGTTTTTGGACGTCTAGGCTCTTCGTCACCAGAGTACCCATTCATGTTTGACGACGATTTTAAAGTACCAAAAACACAATATAAACGAAATAGAACACTCTTTTGTCACAATTCACGAATAAAACAACCAGAAATTCAAAATTCAAATGTAAACAAATTACATTTCCCTTATGATGTAAGACACGTGACAGCTAAAAATCGTTGATTGGCTTCTATGAGCGGCGAACGGTGCCACGAACGGCCGACGGAAAAAGTAAGTAGGTATTAATTTCTTAAAATACACCACATCTTTACGTTAGCTAACAAAAAGTTTAATTGATACTTTTAATCTAATAAAACATTGAAAAACCGTTCCTTTGCATTAATCATCGATTAAATTTTAATAAAGACTTTATATTCAATTGAAAAACTGGCCGTCAGGTGTAATACTTGAAAGTAACAAAGGCAAGTATCATAAAGGCATAATTAGAAAACCTAAAAATAACTATGATACATTGTTATAGGACAATGAAGACTACTTTGACGATATTCATGACGATACTCCTGACATTTCAAACAAGATGCCAGACAGAAGACATCCAAATAACAGGAAATTTTAATTTTTGTTTTTTACAATAGCTTTGATGATTTTTGACGTATATGCACAAAAATTTGAGGTTGGGGGTTTTTTGATACCTATTTTTTGTACCTATTTCGATGTATTTTGTAGAGGGCGCCACATAGGCCACGTATGCGGCATAAATGTACGCAAAACTTTTTTGCCTTTCACATTAGCGCTACTTTTGTAAAAAATAATTGAAGCCACATCATCACAACAAATAAAAGGTATACCTGTTAGTATCCCCGGTTTCAGAGGTAACCACATTTTAGTGATTAACTACATGATTATTATTCAATGAAATTACGTTCGAAAAATGTAGTGTGTACGATAATTATTTTTTTTTAGTATTAAGATGAACAGTATAAGGGTATAGTAGCAGTTAACATGAAAAATATGGATGGTACTTATAATTTTTTTAAATAATAAATATTGTACACACAACTGTGAAAATGACATTTTGTTGATCGATAAACTGAGGGAAATGTCGGAGCTTGATAATCTTATATTAGTCGGTGACATCAACTTTCCACAAATTGTCTGGAAAACCACATCTCTATCTGATGGTGTTAGTTCCCATAATCTTTTCCAAAATTTTATTTTAAACTCCCACCTATCCCAACTAATAGAAGAACCCACCAGATTCAGAATCAACAACCAACCGTCTACTTTGGACCTTACTCTTACCAATGACAACAAACTACTAACAACACCCGAAATTAGTTCTCCAATAGGTAAATCTGATCACGCAGTCATAACAACTCACTTTCAGTTTAATGTCAACTCCTCTCCAAGTTTAAGTAACACACTCACTTACAATTATATGACTTTAACAAAGTTGATGACGACTTATCCCAGCTCGATTGGCATTCTGTGTTGAATTTGTCTATTTATCCCTCGACGATGTGGAATACCTACCTTCCTTAAAATCACTAGTAAAACAATTAGTGAGAATACAACCCAACGTATAATTTTTAAAAGTAACCCAAAACCTTGAATAAATAACCAGGCAATACATTTAATAAAACATAAACGACACCTCTGGCGAAAATATAAACAAAAAAGGCTCACTGTAGATTTCAGTAACCATCGCAGTTTTTCTAATCGGGTTAAAGTACTACTTGATAATCTTAGACACAGAATCGATTATAGCCAACGGAAACTCAAAAAAAGTTTTTAAATACATACGTTCTTCACTATCATCCAAAGTTGCTATCCCTCTGCTTCTAAAAGATGACTGTAGCCTTTGCTCGTCAAATAAAGAGACTTCCGAAACACTCTCACAGACATTTTCAAAAGTTTTTACAAACGAACCTTCTAATGACAATATGCCTGACATTATATGCCCCCGTCTCTTCGCCACTCTTGACAATGTTCTGTTCACAAATGATAAAATCAGACAGCATTTGCTTAACCTGCGCACTAACGCCTCACCTGGCTTAGATGGTCTGACACCCTACTTTCTAAAAAGATGTTCTTGCTATGCTTAATAATGCAATCGTCCTTCACAAACAGCTCTCTGCCTCCTAGTTGGAAACTAGCTTCTGTCACCCCCATTTTTAAGAAGGGCAGTAAGCTCGATAGCAACAATTATCGCCCAATAAGTTTATTACCCGTCGTCAGTAAAGTAATGGAATCCATTATTTCCGAGACTATGATGGATTTTCTCCTCGAACAACATATTATTCCAAAACAACAACATGGATTTATTTCAGGGCGATCAACACTTACCAACCTACTTCATTGTGTTAATGACTGGACATAATTCTTGAATAATGGAGAACCTTTCGATATAGTGTATTTAGATTTCTCCAAGGCTTTCGACCGTGTTCCCAAGCAAAGACTCATGTACAACTTAGAACATTTCGGTATTAGATTAAACTTGAAACTATGGATTGAA
Source organism: Galerucella calmariensis (assembly GCA_910591675.1). Classification (NCBI taxonomy): domain Eukaryota; kingdom Metazoa; phylum Arthropoda; class Insecta; order Coleoptera; family Chrysomelidae; genus Galerucella; species Galerucella calmariensis. Next base: position 60,823 of record CAJUYG010001387.1, read on the forward strand.
AACTTTTTGACGGATCGTTTCTACAAGGTTCGAGTTGGTGACTCCTTTTCTCATGAAAGACCAGTTAAAAGTGGAGTTCCGCAGGGTTCAGTTTTGTGCCACTTTTGTTTACAGTGTACACTAGCTATTTACCGTTTCACGTTTTCAGCAAAATATCACAATATGCCGACGACTCGAAAATATATGACAATCCCATCACAGGTCATCAATCTATCCAAAATGACCTAATGTCAATACAGCAATGGTCTTCGGAATGGTTACTTCCACTAAACACTGAAAAATGTGTAGTGCTTCACGTCGGTAAAAATCACCCACATTTTAAATATTTGATGGTAAAATTTTAATCACATGATGATCTTGGTGTTATCGTGAATAGTGAACTATCGTGGTCCGATCATGTGCTCTCAGTATCCAAACGTGCAAATACTAGACTTCATCTTATTAGTAAATGCTTCTCAAAAGTATCCTTTCAGAGTTTCTGCAAATTATATGCTACTTACGTGATACCTATACTTGAATACGCCGGTCCAGTCTGGTATCCGGACTTAATTCGTGATAGAACGTTACTGGAAAGTGTACAACGGAAAGCTACCAGGGGGTCTATTCTCAAACAGTGACATTTTTTGTCGCATGCGAGATTATACTTCTGTCAATCAAGGATGTATACAATAAAGTAAAATCTCGCATGCGACAAAAATGTCACTGTTTGAGAATAGACCCCCAGAGTTGCCTTGGGACCTGTAAGAACTTCATACGAAGAAATATTATCCACGTCAAATCTTACCACGTTTGAGCTACGTCGGTTACGAGGCGATCTTATTGTAGCATCTCGAATCCTTAAATATAATTTTGGTGATCTAAATACAGTTTTCACCCTAAATACAGACACTAGAGTTTTGTCTCGATCTTACCGTAAAATTTTCCTTTTTTAACTCGAGCTGGTGTCCTGTTACTCAAGAGACTTTTCAATATTTGAAATGATTTAGACAGTCTAATTGTCTCGACAACAAAAGTGTCAATATATTCAAAAATAAACTAGATCAGTGTAACTTATTTAATAACATTTAGAGCTTAATCGTAATTTCTATTTTTTTTCTTCTTATTTGTTTATTTCTTTTGTAATGTATTTTTTTTGGCACAATAGGAGCCAGCTCCTCTGCCCTCATCAATATGTAATAATAATAATAATAATAACTACATTTTTCGAACGTGATTTAATTGAATAATAGTCATGTAGTTAATCACTAAAATGTGATTATCTCTAAAACTGTTAAGATTTGGGGATACTAACAAGTATACCTTTTATTTGTTGTAATGATGTGGCTTTAATTATTTTTTACAAAAGAAGTGCTAATGTAAAAGGCGAAAAAGTATATTTATGCATATTTATGCCGCATACGTGGTCTATGTGGCGCCCTCTACAAAATACATCGAAATAGGTACAAAATTATGATTTCTCATATCAAAAAACCCACAACCTCTTATTTTTGTGCATATACGTCAAAAAGCGTTAAAGTTATTGTAAAAAAAGAAAATTAAAATTTCATGTCCAACACCCTGTATCTCTCTTAATATTAACATTTTATTAAGGCATGTTGGTTTAAATCGCAATATTTTGAAGTGAAGATTGTACTGTACTTCTATGTACAATCACTTAACGACCACCCTGTACGTGTACAGTTGGTTGGGTATTTAAGTTATTTAATAATTGTATTAGTGTAGTACAACCTGTAAGTATATTAATCTATAAAGAAATTTAAAAAAAAACGTTTTCATTTAAAAATTAAAACTCGGAGGACATTTTTCTCGATTTATTATTCGCGAACTTAATATCCATCAGACTTTATTTGACATTTATTCATATTGGTGACAGTAGTTGTCAAACGTAATATTTTAGGCGTGTTCAGAACGGAACAAAGATTTATTAATTTTGATCGGGATATGATGGTTGTAAATAAAATAGTATACAAACCTCGGTAGGAAGTTTAATTCCTGTCTCCAGATAATAGCTAACCTCGACGCTTTGCGTCTCAGTTAACTGACTAATCTCTCGACAGAAATGGAACTCTTCCTACCTTGGTGTTCAATATACTATTTCAATGTACTTAAAAATTAAATTAAATGTTCAAAATGATCAGCACTCACTTCTTGACAATAACCGAGACGATTTTGGAATTCTTGTACAACATTTTGTATTACTCGGGGGCTATTTTGTTAATTTCTTCCGTTATCCTAACCCTTGAATCAGAAATATTGTCTGGTCCATTAAAATATACTTTAGATTTAAGATAACCCAATAAGAAGTAATCGAGAGGGGGATCTAGCCGGCCATTCGGATTCAGGGAATCTAGTCGTATCAGTAGATCTTCTTGTTGGTGTGAATTTTACATGAGTATGCTTACAGTGTGATGATGATGCTGAGTTGCATGCTGTTGGTCACTAGTTTCTTCTGAAAGTTGCACTCACTTGAATTTAGATCCATGAACATTCAATTTTTATTATTTTCAGCACTCTATTCACTTCGTTTTAAAGATATCGCTTAAACTACTCACTTAACTATTTTTGTTACTTCATTCTTTTTCACAGAATTTATTTATTTTTTCTTCTTACTTTTATTAAGTTGTAATGTACTTCGGTTTCTTTTACACAGAATCTTCGGATAATTTTTATGTGGCTCGCTTCGAGTGGATAAACGCTTTAAAAAACGAAGACGGACACTAAGGGCTCTTCCACTTCCTACTGACTGCGCCAATTAAGGGTTGGTTCACTAAAAGCTACTTTTTAAAAAGTCTTTATTATAAACAATGAAAAACCCTGCTTTACTTACAAATACGAACTAGCTAGATATTGTATTACAACGTCGTTTATATAGTAATATAATATGCTGATAAAATATTAACTGAAAACTGTTTAATAAGCTAAATATTGTCGACTAGCCTAAATAAAGAATTAAGAGTATTGGTAATTTATATATTTAATGATTAAGAATTAACGAATTTAACTCGCGCAGTGCTTGCGCTAGTTTTCGCAGTGGATAAATTTCGAGGATACATCAAAGGTTCAGAGGCAATACCAATAACAGACCACCAACCCCTCAAGTGGTTGATGAGTTTAAAAACGACAACAGGACGCCTATCACGATGGGCCCTGAGATTACAGCCATACGATCTCCAAATCCAATATTCACCTGCGAAAACAAACGTAGTAGTAGATCTCCTCGACCCATATGCCCGGATCGTAACGATGAATGTCAGGTTAGCAATGTACAATTTGACATCCCTAAGCGAAGTGAAAGGGAGATGCGTCACAAGCAAACAGAGAATCCTGAACTTGCTCCAATTATTGCGGCCCTCGAGGACGCCGCGGACGACGAAAGAAACGCTAAGTAGATCAAACGAGCTCATTTCATGCATATGGAAGTACTTTATTGGTATCCCCATGAACAAGAAAATGAAAACGCAAGATTAGTGGTACCAAAAGAGGAACGTGAATAAATTTTACGAGCCTACCACGACGACCCTACCGTCGGACATTACGGCGTAGATAGAACGTTAAATCGAGTCTGCAGGCGTTACTTTTGGACAGGAATGCACCAAGACATTTTCAAACATGTATCCACCTACTGAGAATGCCAGAGGTACAAAGTCGATAACAGGAAGCCCGCGGGATTATTACAGACAGTAGTATCCAACCAAAGGTTTGAAGTTATCTCAATCGACCTGTTCGGACCACTACCGTTGAGTGAAAACTGAGAAAGGTGGATTTATATAATTGAAGATACCACTAGCCGTTGGGTTGAATTGTTTTCGCTATCAGACGCTACGGCAGAGAATTCTCCCACTACTATTTCTGACGCCTCATCGGGACGACCTTCATGTCAGAGGGGGATGCTGTAGCGGTCGTACGTATATGCAGCGCCATGAAACCCAGTCACGTTGGCAACCAGCATTACGCGAACATCTCGTAGCCCCGCGCATAGGTGGCGCGCTACAGAGAATGCGAGGACTAAACCGACTGCGAACTGACTAGGATCCTATACCTTCCGGCGACGGCAGTGAAGAATCAAGCACAAACGACAACAGCTCAACTGGACTCCGCGCCACGGCTAAGTTATTGTACGCTTATGTTTAACTATTAATGTTACGTCAATGCTCTTCAATGTTTAATTTTTTTGGGATTTCATTTAATTCATTTCATTGTAATTTGTGGATACTTTTAATAAAGATTTAACCCGTTACATAATTAATTTTTTTTTAAATTTCTTGTATTGTTTTCAATAACTACCAAGTGTTTATGGTTGGAATATGTAACAGGAACTATTTTACTAGTTCAGCAAACAGCAATGCATCTGAAACATGGACAGAATTCCGAACATCTTTTGTAATTTATCAGCTGCTCAATTCTTTTATTAATAAAATCACATAGCGATGTAAAAGTGAATACATATATTTAATTGTCTTTTTTGGTAACGTTAAGATTTTTGACATTCAAGTAGTCTATTACTGTAAGGGAAACATGTTTTTTTAAAGAGATAGTCCATCAATATCCAATACAATCATTCTATATACTTTGTATTTTGTCAAGCAAAATCATATATTCACCATACAACAATAAAAATGATGTGCTGAGAATGAGAACCCAACTGATTTTAAGTTGTACTAATTAAATAGTTCATAAGTGATTACACACATTGATAAAATATAGTTACATAGGTACAGTGAAATTTTAAAATCTGACATAACAAAAATATTTTTTGAAAACTCTTTGCAGAATACCTGAAAACACTTTTTAATCCAATACTTTTCCACCACATGCTTAAACACACTGGCCTCTAATTTTTTTCATCTTATTAACCTATTAAAAAAATGGACTCCATAAAACTCTGGGACATGTATGACTACTTCAAGAGTTATAATTTATTTATATTTATTCTGTTATTTAACGTCGGTCTATTTCTGCGACTGAGGCTAATCACCGACGCCGGGAGCACTCTACCCCTGACCGGAAATTTTGGCGAACCCACTAGTTTTCCAACCAGTGGTAGCGTTCTCGAGCCGAACATCCATGGACTCGGGATCTCGGTTTCACGTCTCCTCCGAAAGACGGCATATCTACATTATATCTCGTCCTCATTGGTATAATGCCTGCGAGCTGTGATATGCTAGTCCGCTGCAGGCTGTACGGGCCCTATACGATGGTTTTCCCTGGCATGGTCGTCACCCATCCAAGTACTAACCATGTCGACCTTGGTTGACTGTAAATTATCGCATCAAACGCGTTCTACTACAGTGCTGGGTCGTCGCCCATAATTTATTTAACAAGTTATCTTCTTAAATGTACTCTTTTGTTTTTTTAATGTTTCATATATTATTTGTTGAACATGAGTATGTTCATTGATATATTTTACTAAAAACAAATATGTTCATGTTTTAAACATGAATACGTCCTGTAAAATTTGTGACTTTTTTAACCAATAAATGTTCTCAAAAATATGTAGAAAATTTTTATTACCCAAAATTTTTGATGTAATGTGTATTTAAATTCTTATTTGAAATAAGTGGTACATATATTATATCATATCATAGTTGCAATAGTACTTACCTATATGAAGTTTGATGTTCATCTTCAAAACAGCATAATTTACTTACAGCATTGTGCTGATACATGTAACAATTATAAATTATAATCAGCCAGCACAAAGACTGTCGGGTACAGAAAAATCAATATATTATGCTTGTATTAGACTTTTCAACAACTTAGCAGATACTATCAAAATCAAAGAATATAACAAGAAGTTCAAAAATACTGTTTTAGATTTAGCCCTAAATTTAGAATCTTTCACAGTTGAAGAATGTCTTCAGGAGGACCTTGTAAATAAATGAAGACCCCTTGGAGAGAAAGGGAATCCACTTTTGCTTTCAAATTCTCTATATATTTATATTTTTCAAATGCTTTCAGCCCAATTGTATGAATACTCACTGTGATGAGGATATTATATAAATTTATAATTAATTTTATGAATACTGTTGATAAAACTTTTTATTTTTATATGTACCATTAGTCATACACTTATTTTACAGAACACATACATTTTTGATTATGATATCGTATAGCAAAACAGTTCTTATATGATAGGACCTCACACTCTGCAAATTGTTTTGGTACTTTTCTGCATTCCATTTCTAGCACAACGAGCACATCTCCTTTGAGTTTGAAATAGTCCTCTTTATAGATTATTTTATAAGTGATAATAGACAGATATTAGACATGATGAAAACTGAGCCAATCAAAATTTGTATATTTCACCATCACTAGAGTGAATTTGTCTTTCTTGTAACAAAAATTTGTGTTGGTTATGACCATATATAATATATTATAATTGGAATTATTTGAGAGAAGTACCTTCTTCAGTGGATTCACTTTCAATCAATACCTACTCGTAACTATTTGATGTGCTGAAAATAATACCAATTACTACTGCACAGTGACACATTCTGAATTCTCTGTGGATTTCATTTATACTTAGGTATCATAATTTTTGAGGGATTATCTGTAACAACAGAAAAAATCAATAATTTATAGGTACATATTTTTGCAATTATAGATATATGTGTAGAAATATGTGGAATATTTTTTATTGTTTTCATTACTATTTTGCACACAATTATATAGTAATATTGAAGAAACTTATCTTTAACCAAACATAGCACCAGCTACGCGAGATACTTATTTTTTCCTTGAAATTTGCTAAAACCAAGCATAAAATGTAATCTAATTAAAATAAACAGACCATCCCTATTTTCATAACCTTAAATTACCACGGCGTTCCAACGGTTCCAACTACTTAAACACTTCAGACCAATTTGCTACACTAGCTCCACCACTTTAACACATTTCGACGGACACTTTTCATAGGCTTGTTCCAGCTCCTACTTATTGTACGGTTACAAAACCATCACGGAATTATGAGAATCAATTTTATGGGCAAACGCGAACCTCGCACTATTTCTTGTGTGCATCTACAATTGGAACGGATTTTGGATCGTTCTAAGATTCTTTTAATTCTTCTTTCTTGGAAACCTCAAATTTTATTTTCTTGGTTTTTACGTTGCTGCTTCAAGTAATAATTATGACGGAAACCAACGTACTTACAGGTAAATCGCTCGTTTAATTTTTTTAATACAACATGGGTAGTAACCCGATATTATTTTTAGAATTGCAAGATTATGTTTTAATATTTCAAGATCCTTCCCAAGAAGGATCATCAGGAGCTTCTTCTCAAAAAGTAGTTGGGTCATCACTTCAGCTAATGCCTGGTCTGACTACACAAATAAAAAATGATAATTCTTCAGAAATGAAATGGACCGAAAATAACTCAAAAATGGATTTTTATTTTAAATTTAAACCAGAACTTGGAATATTCGAAATAAAAAATAACAAAATGCTTTGGGCTAAAATCAGTGAGGAATTTAAAAATGTACAAATAATTGTTACCCCAAATCATTGCTTGAATAGATGGAGGGTTTTAGAAAGAAACTAGATTTTATTTTTAATATTTTATTATTGTAATAAATACTATTTTCGTATCTGTGGGTTATTTCATTCACAGTATCTCTGGATAGTCTAAAATTTTCAAAAAAAACATTGTCGGAATATTGAGGCACTGTATGCTCTGAAAAAGATTTGCACATAAGTCTATTACACAATTAAGAAATAACATACTGTTATATTTACCTAAATAATTTTCGTTATTTATCCTTGGTTCGTTTAGACCAAATTCAACGTCATCATCTGAAGATATATCAGACAAAAAATCACTATCTCCCTCATCATCATCCATAATATTCTTATTCGAATTATTTTATTCTACTAATAAATCTATTTTTAAATACCTCGTGGTGCTCATATAACTCACAAAATCATAAAACACCCACAACCACACTTTCCATACAATAACAAAAAAGCTGAAAAACGTATACTGCGCAACGCGGTTAAACAGTTTCTGCTTGTGGGCAAGTATCGAAATGATAGTAACCAAATCGTTTCTGAACAGTCACATATTTACTTGGAACGTATAAGAAACAGTTTTGTAACTATCCCAGCGTGTACTTGGAACGCTCTTTTTTGCGCGCATGCTCGAACCATAACATTACGGTTTTCTAGCGATCTGGAACAAACCTCTCATACAGAGTTAGTGCTCCTTATGTCTAGTCTCCATGGTAACAATTCTTGGTTTGGGATAACTCTAGTTTTCATTGTAAACTTCAACACCGCTAGACGCTATTAACGCATTAAAATAACGTTTTACGGTAATACCGGCTACGCTTGCGATATCTCTCCCTTGAGTTAATTTTACTAGATTCCACTTTTTTAGGTTCCAGGGATGGTAAAATAGCAGTTTGGTCACTAAGCGGCGATGATGAACAGACGGACATCATTGGAAAATGTAAATTAGCTTCTGATCCATTTGTAATGAAAAGCAATTCGGTAACAGCATTGGCTTTTGCTCCTGATTTTATATCTGAGAAGTATTTGATGGCCGTAGGATTGGAAAATGGAGGTCTGGAATTATTGGAATGGTGTCCTCGAGGATGGCATAAACTATCATTTTCAAATAGGTATAAAATCAAAAGTAATAACTCATTATAAAATATAAGATTTAATTGTATCAATATGTATATTCAAAAAAGTCGCACATATCCCATTAGTTGTTCCTTCCTGAAGCTGGTTAGGTGGTTGGCGGGTGAGTAAAGGCTTCCATATCGGTGAAAACCGCTGTTGTTTCTCTGATTATACGGGAACTAATAGATTGTATTAAAATGCATGGTCCGAACGGTTTAAATTTTGTGTCTGGCTAACGGGTGAGAAATGTTTGGAAAGTCGGTTTTTTGAATCCAGCATAGTTGTTGATTTAATTCATTTTCGTAGTTAATAAATCAGTCTAGATCTGGAACCCAAATTTTTAAGTTCTTTTGGGAATACAGTTAGTTTTCAGTTGAACAAAAATTGAGTGGCGAAGTCAATGGGTTAGTCAAACTATCGTTAAGGTATACAGTCGTTCGTTTCTATGATTTGTTGACTATTGGAACAGAGTGGAATTTTAAATTTATATTTTGGAACTCCAGGTTAAGTGAATTGCGTAGCCACACTAGGAAACATTTGTCATGCAACAAGACTGAGAACTCATTTTAATATTGTATATTCCTGTTAACTTAAAGGATCTTCCTCCTTTTACTGTTAGTATTTTCATGTCAAATAGAGAAAATAACCTATTGGATTATTCTGACAAATCCGAATCTATTGAGGGTTGTACGCCTATCTATTCTTTGACATGTTCGCAAACTTTTATACAGTGTGGAAACCACTTATGGAATAAAATTCTTCATGTCATTATTTTAGAAAATTATAAAAAATGCCGAGACACGTCAACTTTTGAATTGAGTTGTGCGTTATGTAAACATAAATGTAAATGTGCAGGGTGATTCACGCAAATATGCCATAGTCGGTGTTGTTTTTTTTAATGAAACACCCTGTATATTTGCATATTTTTGAAATCCTCTTAATGAACCGATTCCAACAAACTAAATAATGTATGGTCAATTATGAATTATACAGGGTAAAATTTTAAAATTAATAATTTATTACACTTGAAATATTGGTACTTTTTTTAAATTAGCTAAATATGGATTTATCAAAAATCTAAACTAACTAATTATTAGACGTGTTTGTATATTAAACAAAACCTGCTAAGCCCTTTTATCATAAATACCCAAAAATTGCCTAAAACGCCAGTAATTAGACAAAATCGGTAAAGAATGAGGATTGTTTTAAATCGGTAAATAATGTGGATTGTTTTTTATTCTGTCAGTTGTTGATGTGTTGACAGTTTATACTGAAAAAGTGAAATCTTTGTCAAACACTCTTTCCTTGACGACATAACAATGAAATATTCAACTGAGACTCACCGAATCGAGATTTTAATGATGATCGGGTACGGGGATAACTGCAGAAGTCAACTTGAAGTGGCAAACTTATTTAATCACAGGTATCCCGAATTGCCTAATATTTCACAAAGTACTGGGTCTATATTCATGCACAATTCAGAGAACTTGGACATGTCAAACCATTGAAGAGAAAACCACACTCCGTTGAAGATGATGTGAAAGTGGATATTTTGTTAAGTGTCGAAAATAATCCAACTTCAAGTACACGTCACATTGCCCGTGAAAATAATGTTATACAATGTCATACAACTTCTCTAAGATGTCTTCATAAAGAAAAACTATATCCATACAAATTAACTTTTGTGCAGGATTTAACAGAAGACGATCCAGATCGTAGAATGGAATCCTAATTGGATACGTGAGACACATACTCAGTACCCTCAAAAGGTGAACGTTTGGGCCGGTATCATAGGTGACCATATTATTGGGCCTATATTTTTAGATGGAAATTTGACAGCTGAAAAATATTTAAATATGCTCAGAACTGAAGTTATTCCTGCGTTGGCAAACGTATATCCCAACGCAATAGATCCTAGCTTACCGAATGAAAATGTTTGGTTCCAGCAAGACGGGGCAACACCCCATTATGCTTTAATGGTAAGAACTTATTTAGATGAAATCTTCCCCAATAAATGGATTGGACGAAAAGGTACTATTGAGTGGCCAGCTAGATCACCAGACCTTACGCCGTTAGATTTTTTTCTGTGGGGTTATCTCAAGAACAAAGTATATGCAACACAACCAACTAGCATTGTAGACCTCAAAGACAGGATAACTACAGAAATACGGAATATTTCACCTCAAACTTTAAACAAAGTTAGGGAGGAGTTCTATAGGAGACTGTGCTATTGCCAACAACTAGGTGGAGAACATTTTGTCTATTTATTTTAATGTATTAAAATCAAATACATCAGGTATTTTATGTAATTATTTAGTTTGTTGAAATCGGTAAATTAAGGGGATTTCAAAAATATGCAAATATACGGGGTGTTTCATTAAAAAAAAACAACACCGACTATGGCATACTTGCGTGAATCACCCTGTACATTTACATTTATGTTTACATAACGCACAACTCAATTCAAAAGTTGATGTGTCTCGGCATATTTTATAATTCTCTAAAATAATGACAAAGAATTTTATTCCATAAGTGGCTTCCACACTGTATATATTTATAAATTTGTTTATGGATAATAGTATACGAATATACTACGGTAAGCGAAAAGAGTATAATGTTGATGTTTATACGAATTAGTTTAACTCAAACACAAATTTTTGCTAAACATCGATTGAAATTATAATATAAAATCAAAAATGCAAAGAATTACTCCTAAATATTTCACTCAACCTATTTAGTTGCTCTGCTACTGCACGGTAAAATGCAACTAGTTATAACATGCTACGTCTGGTACGCATGACTGCGAATGAAGGTGTTTCTTCTTTATTGGATTTCAGTCTACAATAACTGATTTTTTTATTTTCAGATTCTTACATCACTCAACAATAAAAAGATTAGTTTTTCGACCAATGTTTGGAGAAGCTGGCAAAAATGATAATGATAATAATAATGTATTACAATTGGCTAGTTGTAGTTTAGATTGCTCTGTAAATGTTTTAAATATATTTATCAATAAATAATGTTATTTTACATTTGATAAATATATTTTGTTAGGTACCACAATTCACATGATTTATTTCTTTTTTTTTTGTTATTGTACTTATTACAACATTAACATTTAAACGTTCAGTATTTTGTGTAGGCATAGTGCGCGCCTTTGCCTTTGATACACTGGTAGGGAGATACCTACGTAGTCAAATTATATATCGTGTTCTATTAATAGAATAATAGGATGATCAGCCCACCGTCTTTGATTTCTTTGCTTCTTGCGATGTATTAATAAATATCACACTAGGATCCATATTGTCGTCCAGCTCTAAAACATTACTGCATTCATACATTTAACGGCTTCTTGAACCGATGCAAGTTGCAGAAGTAGGTAGAACGGCATCACTCGGAAACACTGAACGTTGCGACGTTCGACCGCAAACCACACAACCACAAGGGCATAAAAAAGTTCTTACTTCTTTTTCTACAACTTTTAATGACCCGTCAGACGGTATACACAATACAAAAACTCAACACAACGTTTTTGATGGTATTCAGTGACGTAGCTATTGATATTCGTCTTAGCATGTCTTGCAAACCAAATCAAACAATATGCGAGTAATTACCTATTGGTTGAGAGTTGTTCGAAAACAAACCATTTTGTATTCGAACTTGCATGCCTTCACCCTACCTCCTTTTCTTATGTCCGAAGCAGTTTGTAATAAGTAACTGAAAAAATCTACCAGTGTTCCAGTAAGTGAGCAGTTATAATTATTTCATAAGCTCAATATAACTTAGCCGTCGCTATAGAAACGATAAGTTAGTTACTAAGTTGATTGTCTGTCATGTTTGACAAATAAAATATATTTTAAGTTCCCGACTATTTTTTAATATAAAATGGTTTAATGTTCCATCACAAC
>CAJUYG010001388.1:0-16632 GCA_910591675.1 Galerucella calmariensis
AATTAATTATAAATAATATATAAATAGGGTACATAATGAACAACACTAATTAAAAATTGGTTAAGTAGAATCACAGTTTAGGTTTTATTAGATCCCTCTCTTCTCAACTTGTGAAAAAAATACAAAAATTTATTATTCGTTCAAACAATGAGAAACGAAATCATTTTTTTTTTGTTAACAAAGCAACTATTTAAATCACCACTTTCGTCATCTAGCGGTAAATCTAATAATCGCCCTAACGCCCGACCGTTTTAAAAGCTTTCTACATGCAAAGTTCCTCGTTCTATCACCTGATGGCGCTAGCGATAATACATCTATTACTCATTCTCTGCACACACATTCGATATCGCTAACCGCTATAAAGAAACTGGTTATGTAACTAACATCCGGTAGAATATCCGGCATGCTTTTTGAAGGATAACAAAAGGATTATGCATGGAAATCAACACAGAATTTATGTGTTTTTAGGCGATTTTCAATAGTATAAAATGTATTAATTGTTTGAACAAAATTTATTTTGAAATTTTTGTGTATGAGCGGAGTTAAAAGTATACAGGATGGAATGTCTGCCTATTGTGAACTATTCAATTATTTTTTCGGGATATATTATTAAAATTTGTTGTTTGGAGGGTTGTAAAGAAACTTGAAAATATATTTGTAGATAACTTCACTCAGTTATATCTACTTAAAGGCCTTGTGTTATTCTTCCTTTGCTCTTTCTACCTGTCCCAACCAACTTAACCTTTGTTTTCGTATTCTTTAATGTTATTTTTGATGTTTACGTCTTCATTTCTTCTCCTTCTTCACCCTTCAGGTGTTTTCATGCCGTCGAAGATAGCTCTATGCATTTTACGTTCCTAACGTTTTTGCATCTCTTCTTATTTTTTGTTAAGGAAGCCAGGAGAGTGGCTTATAAAATGCTGGAGAGGCAAATAAATGTAGAGACTCTGAGGGATCACTCAGGATTGATGAGGGAAATAAAAAATCACCACATTCTTGGGATGCCCTCGTATCATTCTGTCACAAAACTTTACGTGGACAAGCCCTACAAGGTCCTCACTCCCGCGAGAGACCAATGGGATAGCGAAGAAAACTCTAATGAAATCACAGCCAACCTGAGCAGATACGCTACCGTCTTTCAGGCTGAGCTGGCTGCAAGAGAGTTGATGAATCAACCACATCCTGTCAGCTAGCCAGGTTGCTCTTAAAGCACTGAGCTAGTTGAGGATAAAATATAAGATGGTACATATATAACTGTCTACAATCCCCTGAAATACTAGGCAAGGAAAACAGAGTCATTTTGACCTGGGTGCTGGAGCATCGAGGAGTGGAGGGCAATGAGGAGGCCGATACTCTGGCAAAAAGGGATCCGAGACTCTATTTATCTGACCTTTTGGCATTGCGAAAAGCAATGCTAGATCAGCCCTAGGGATGAGCCACAATAGACCTAGCGAAGGTCGCAGTGGAGAACCTAACCTAACCTATGTGTTATTATGGTTTTGTGGATTCTTATCTTCATATTTCTTGAGCAGCATTTTGACTTCATCAATTATTCAAGTGGTGAAATTTTGACAAACGCCAATGGCATCGAGCCATAGCGGGTGTTAAGATTTTCAGTAGCGCAGCGTCACTTTTGTTGTTTCCAGATCTATTTTATACAAACCTAGTGAATTAAAGTTGTTTTTGTGTGACTTCAAACCAACACACATCAAAAACAACACTAATATTATATTTCATTGTTTCAGGAATGCATAGAAAATCACTCGAAGCAGCCGAGCATCTAAAAGACGACAACATCAGCAGTGACCACGAAGAAACGACCTCGATGCGCACAGAAAACAGTGATACCAGCGTCACTTCCAGCCAACCCCCGATCTCTCAATCGAATCACGTGACTCCCAGCGCTAGCGGAGAAAAAGAAACCCCGCCTTCCTATCCGGAAGATCCCGAAGCATTCCGAAACAACTCGATAGCTTGTTTGCGCGCTAAAGCGCAAGAGCACAGCGCCAAGTTGATGAGTCATAATATAATGATGCAGGTCAGGCCTGGCCCGACGGCGAATTGTGATGCGAACGCGAATAATCTACAGGTGGTGAGTCAGGGGGACGATCATAATGTTTTCTGACAACAGGGGGACAACGAGGGTTCTGGATAAGGGTTTGAAATATAATTTTTTTTTAAATCGTAGTATGTTAATAAATATTCGGTGTTTATTATTATTAAAAAAATGTAATTGTTCATTAATTAGTAGACGCAACTTCCAATTTATGGATTCAAGTGATTTTTTTTAAAATTTAATATAGATATCGATTTATACAGTGTGTAACAGGAATTTGTAACAAAAACTTGGGAGATGAAGATGATAGAGGGGCTGGAAATAGCAGTGGTAGGAACGTTTTACAATATTTCGTTGACAAGGCATATCTGGCCTTAGAGATTTAATAAAAAAAGTTAATACAGTAAACAGTAACATAATTACCCTTCTCTCTTTCGCATTCCTACGGTTTCGCCTGGCAAATAACATGACGGGCACGACGTGGAGTTGATATTTTTATTTCCAAATGAAAAAATCATGGCACCTGCTGCCCCCTCCACGCTACGCCATTGGGCAAGATATGTAAGAATCGACAAGTAAGACAATGTAATTAGAATTGGGTCAGCATATCGATAATGTTTTTAGGCCTAAATGGTATAAACATAATTTTATTTAAAAAAAAATTGCTGAAAATCAATATTTCAATCTATTAATAATATTATTGGCATCTGATAAATCCCGATTACACTATCTATAACCTTCGGAGAATTGATAAGTTGGAAGTTACAGGGAAATTGAAAAAAAAAAAGATTTTATGGTAAATAAAAGGCTATAAGCCCAGATTTTAAATATTTTGAAATATGTATATTAGTATGTAAATAATAAGTACTTATTTTAAATTTGTATCAGCATAAAAAATATATTAGATCCTTTTAAAGATTTTTTTTAATTATCATCAGGTTTAAAAGAGCTATTTATGCCATCAGTTACGAAATGCCTGATTTTGTGTAACGCTCACAAGTTACACAAAATTTCATTTCGTAACGTATTGCATACAAGATTTTTTTTAATTTTGAAGAAAGTAATAAAAAAATAAAATTTAATATAATTGATAAAAATTTGGAAAACATAAATTTAGTTTGTTGCTGTTACTTCATGTTAGTTGTCAGTTTGATATTTTGTAAAAAAGTCTAGACGGAAGGTTTTTAGCGAGATTGATATATTTTTAGTTTTATTTTTTTTAAATGAGTAATTCAAGTTCTGAAGAGCTACCAAGCGATATTGAAGAGGCAGCAGGTAATGCTCTATTATCAGTAATTCCCAAAAAGTCAAAGGCAGTTTATTATTTGGCATACGAAAAATTTGTTACGTGGTGTGATGAGAAGAAAATTAAATATGTTAATGAGAAAGTTTTACTTGCATATTTTGAGGGTAAGAAAGATCTAAAAGTTTCCACATTATGGACATTTTACTCAATGTTAAGGTCTGAACTAAATCTGAAAAGGAATATTGATATTAAAAAATATACAAATTTTGTAGCATATATTAAAAGGCAAGCGGACGGGTACAGTGCTAAAAAGTCACAAGTTTTTATTAAAGAAGATTTTGCCAAATTTTTAGTGGAAGCTGATGACAAAGAATACTTAATGGCTAAGGTTGCAATGATAATTGAAATGGCAGGAGCATGCAGAAAAACAAAATTAACATTTCTTCCAGTTGAAAATGTTATAGACGAAGGAAGCCATTTTCGTGTTGATATCCCACCTTCAAAAACAAAAGTTATACGGCAGTTTGCAATTACCACTGGAGACATTGAAAATACGAATTTTTTTGAAATATTAAGAAAATGTATCAAGTTGCGTCCCCAGGTTCTTAAACACAACAGATTCTTTGTAAAATATGCGAATGGAAATTGTTCCAGAGATCCTGTGGGAATTAACACATTTAGCAGTCTGCCAAAAGTTATTGCACAATTTCTTGGTCTTTCAAATCCTGTTCTATATACTGGCCACTGCTTCAGAAGAAGCTCTGCCACTTTCCTAGCAGACAGTGGCGCTGATATTTCAAAATTAAAGAGGCATGGAGGTTGAAAATTTACCTCTGTTGCGGAGGGATATGTTGAAAATTCCATGAATAATAAAAAACTTATAGCGCAAGAAATATTTGGTAGAAACATCTAATGCAATGTGCGCCGCTTCCCAAATAACAGCAAGTTCGAGCAATGAAAAAAATATGTCGTCGGGAATTAATTTGAATAATTGCAATAATTGTGTTATCAATATTTATAATAATTAATCAATTTATAATTTATGTTTTTAACTTGTATTATAACAGTTTAATAAATAGAATAATTCTTTTTGTCACTAATTTTGAAATACATGTTTCGTCACCAATTGCATAAAATTTTACTTTATGCAACTAGTTACAAAAAGTAAGACGTTTCATAATGTCAATCAGTTTTAAAAAGTGTCACTTTATATGTCAAAATTAGAAAAAAAAATTTATTTTTTCATTCAGGATTATTGAGGTGAAAGTCAGATACGTATAGGTCAATTTTTTTACTACATTTCTCGTTTTCGAATTAAAGACCTCCAAATTTGAAATTTTAAATTCATTTTCCATTTTTTATTTTATTACTTTCAAATTTCTCTGTATCAGTAAAACTGTTGAAAAAAAATTATATTAAAGCTTATTTTGGCGTATACAGGGTGGTCCGTAAGTAATGGACCAGAGTAAAATGGAAGATTCTTGACCTAAAAATATAACAATCTGACGCAACTTCCTTTAATGAAATATTGTTGATAAAAAAGATACAGGGTGGCAAAGTTGGAATGTCAAAAATGTTTTTTCTCAGTTAATTTTAAGAGTTTTGATATACAAACTTACTATATTACAGTTTATAATAAATTTGTTGATATCAGCTCCTACTAACGTTATTATTTTTGTGCTAATAAATAAAATGAAAATTATGAAGGGGGGTTTAAAAATGCGAAAATCTCGAAAACCATTAACTTTAGAGATAGGTAGGTATACCTTTTTGTCGCAAAAATGATGTATTTTTAATATTTTCCAATAAACAGATGGTTACCGTTAACAATAAATAAGTTAATCCCACAGTTATACCAATTACATAGCTTTTGTGGCGCCCTCTAAAAAATACATCAAAATGGATAACATTTTAGGATTTCTCAGGCCCTAAAGCCCCCATCTTCAAATTTTTACGTTTGTATATCCAAAATCTTCCAATTTACTGAGAAAAAACATTTTTGACCTTTCAACTTTGCCACCCTGTATCTTTCTTATCATCGATATTTTATTAAAAGAAGTTGCGTCAAATTATAATATTTTTGGGCGAAGAATCTTCCATTTCACTTTGGACCATTACTTACGGACCACCCTGTATATACACCCACGATTTTTTCAATATTAGTCTTAGGACACCTTGTGTATATTTCAACAGTTTTTTCAATACTTCATAATATCTTAGACATGTAAAACCATTGTTCCATTTAAAAGGATCTAATGCTCTTTTAAAAATACAGTGCGCGCCATAAGTTTAACTCCGTCAATATGACATCGAGCAATACGAGCTGTATCTTGATTGAATAGACATAATGCAATTGAGACTCTTGTTACTTTTCGTTTTCCAACCAACTGAATCTTCATTTTTAACTTGAGTTTATGATTATGTTGTACTTGCCTGCCAAGCTTCATAAATATCAACCTTTTCATGCGCACTGTATTAAATATATTTATTTAATTATTTTAGATATTAAAAATATCTATAGCAAATTCAACGAATTATATATCGCCTAATTTTACCATTTCAAATATTCCAATTATTATGTTAGCATCTAGTCTAAAGAAAAATTTAATGAAATGTACAAAACAACATCGAATATTGAGTGAAACTAATTATTATTATTATTATTATTATTTTTATTTTGTTGCGTGTTTTTTATTTCAACCTGAACCTTAGATGTCCACCCTTAACAAAAACTATGCAATGTGCAATACACGACAGAAACATTTATCAATGATTTTAATAAGTGAATTTAAAAGGAAAAATTATTGGAAGATCCTGTATACTTTCGAGATAAAATAAGTAATTTGAGTGATTTGAGGTGCAGTTGATAATTTTTGGGTACGAGAATGTTCAAAATTTGGTTCACTATATATTTTATTTTTTCTCTTATTTTTTGGAAATCAAACCACAATAATGTTTTTTATTTCGACGTTTCGGTAGCGTTCCAGCTACCGTTGTCAAGATTAACTAGTGATAAAATAATTTTTGGTCCCTATCTAACACAACGAAAAAAATATGACAACTAAACAATCAATAATATTTTGAAGTTTAAGACTACAAAACTTAGTTGTCAAATTTTATTAAGGTCCATTCATAGTAGATCACATCTCTGGTAAAATGTGAAATAAAATATTTTATTTTATGACATTCTAACGATATGATAGTCTACTAGAAATGGAATTCAGTGAAGTGCAGGTTCCAGGAACGGTTTTTATTGGGATAGCGCTTTTTTTCGCTTATTTTGGAAATGTTGTTAATAAAATGCGTTTGTTGTTACTTTTTTGTGTATGATTATTTTTGTTTTCACAATATGTATTACTCAGTTTGGTGATTTTGTGTATTGAAGTGTGTATTGATTAACTATTCCAATGATAAATCATAAGAAAACCTTGATTAAAATTTATGATGCTATCCTGATAACGCAGGTAATTGATTATTGGAAATTTCTCTTTCTAACATTGGTAACCAAATTTGACTATATTCGGCTGAAATACTAGCTACACATTTATCTGCATTTAGTTGTATTAAAGCACTTTCTTTGATTTTTCGCCTTTTATTATTGGGCTCTTTCAATATAATTTTTGTCGAATCCCATTGAATTTTATGCCCCTCTTCCCAAGCATGTTTACAAATACCTGACTCCCTATCTTTGATATATTTTTTATGTTCACTTATTCGGACTTTCAATGGTCTAGATGTTTCACTTAAATAGAATTTGTCGCATTCACAAGATATCTGATATATGCAATTTTTTGAATACTGGCTTCATTTTCTGGTTTTGTTTTTGTTGTATAGATCTCAACGTATTGTGGTTTGATTCCCAAAAAATAAGAGAAACAATAATAAGTAATACCACAAGGAACTTACAGAAGATATATTTTATATTTAGTACGAATTAATTTGACAATATATTTATAGTATAGTGTGTACCATTTATGAGGAATTTTTTTCAGTTTGTAATACTTATATACAGATTGCGAAAAGTCTATTCGAGACATACAATTTACACAAGTACGACAAGGAAAATATAAGAAAAACTACTTGAAAGAGAGAGAAGAATAATTGTGCGCAGTCAGCGTTGGGCGTGTGTTCAGCTCCAGCTACCAATCTGATATGAAAGCAGCGTTGCCAGCTTAGAATGTTTGGTACTTTCTAAGGAATAAATAACTTATTTTGCATTTGACTTTCAACACGGGATAAAGCCGTATTTAGTGGTAATATTATTGACTTTTGAAAAATAAGTTCAACACAAATAGGAATAAAATAATATTTTTCAAGAAAATAAATGGACAAATTACCATCTGCAATAAATAAAATCTATACACTGCTTTCGGTTTAACAATTATTGGTATTTGACATTGTTGCCGACAAAAATTGGGAATAACTTTTACAGATAAGTACATTCGGCAACACTGGCAACAGCGGTTAAAATAGAGGGGCACTCGATGACTGCGCACAATTATTCTTCTCTCTTTCAAGTAGTTTTTCTCCTATTTTCCTTGTCATACATGTCGTATGTCGCGAATAGACTTTTCGCTATCTGTATATTTTTATTAATACTATTATTTTCCAGGAAAAAAATGAACACAAAGACAACAAATAGAGATATTGCCAATGATTCAATTTTTTTTTTTTTTTCAAAGATGAAACCCTTAAATTAGTTCTTATCTTGTGCAATTTTCACTATTAAATATATATAAATGTTTCTGTCTATATACTTAACACACCCCTATTTGTAAATTTATTTGTATATATTTATGTGATGAACAGTTTTTTAGAATTTTTTTAAATTATTTTGTACAATAAATATATGTATATTCTGAAGTATTTTTGTTAGACAGTAGAACTGTGTATATGTGCTTAAATTATATCATTTGTTTACACCGTATATATACCTATAGCAGAACAAGTGCAATTTAGATCTGCTAAATGGGTCACAATTTTCAGTATAGAAACAACAAGTACATGGAGTATTGGAATGCAATAATCCCCTAACTAACAGACATGAGTTCCTACTATTGAAAAATAAATGATCTTTAGTGCCACAATTTTCTTTTTTTAAAAGAAAACTATATACAGAGCTGACCACTTTTTTACGACTATATGACTTTATACACGCTTCGATCCCTAGGTATTTCAAGGTCAAAGCAACGAAAAATCTCGGTGTCGATTGAGGGCTGGTACTCTTCACTCATTTTAACTTAAATATTTGAACACAAAGGTGAAGGGTGAGCGTGTGGTATAAGAAAAATTATTGCATTTCAAGGTAATAAAGTAAATCAATTACATCAAGGCAAAATGCCTCTTTTTTGGTAAAGCAAGTCCTTCAAATTTTGTTCTCGTCATATTGTTTCTATAATTTGTGATGAAATGGATCTGTTCCTTCTTGTGTACCATAAAGCGACTTAAATTGCAAGGTTCAAGTACAGGTTACTAATTTTTACGAATCAAGTTTTATGTTAACTGACAGCTGACAGCAATGTTTTGATAAAATTTATCAATATTTGCTTATTTGTGTTTCTTAATTATTGCGTGAATACTATACCAGACACATCGTTCTCAATACGCACCTGTTCAACCTTATCCACTTGCCTAGGTCATTCAATATGCACGTGATTTTATTTACGTGCGGTTTTTTCTGGGAGAAAACCAACCATAGAAATGAAAGTGTATGGAAAGATAAAATTGGTATTTAACGGGAGACCCTGTATTTTTTAAATTTGAGGCATAATTATGTTATATTTTAAGAATTTTTTGTTCTCTATACCTAACTTTAACCGTTCTTTATTCGAAAATTAGAAGAAATAGAAAAAAGTTCAAGTTAGGTAATGAAATTTTCATTTAAGACTGATTTTAATGATTTTCCTCAATTTTTTAGAATATATATTTTACCATAAAACACAATTTATATTTAAAATATTATGCACCTTTTTTCTTTCAACTTTAAATCGTATTTTCGGCTCCTAATTTTTATTTTCATAACTCTAATAACATACAGGGTGTCCAGAAACTCTCCTGCCAAACGGAAATTACAGTTACTATAGGTGATTTTAAGTCGATTTAGCTCAAATTACCTCAATCCAAAAATGCTTCCTAAGGGAGCTACAGCCCATTGAAGAAGACGTCCTCATATGAGCTTTCTTCAAATTATTCAAAAATACCGTTACTTGAAAAATTCAAACTTGGTATAACCAATAAACAGTTACAAAGCAGTCGTCTGCTGTAAATAAATTTTTTTCAGATCCATCACAAGTGTATCAGTCGAGGGGACCAACAGATTTTTTTATTATAAAATTTTATTTTCAGGTTTTTTATGTATCCGACAACTTTGAAAAATTCAAGATAATTTTCATAAAAAATGCTCTCTTCTTTCAAATCGATATCATGAACCGTTTTAAATCATTTTTAACTGTCGTAAAACAAAGTACTAAGAAAACTCATATGAGGACGTCTTCTTCAAAGGGCTGTAGCTCCCTTAGGAAGCATTTTTGGATTGAGGCAATTTGAGCTAAATCGACTTAAAATCACCTCTAGTAACCACAGTTCCCGTTTGGCAGGAGAGTTTCTGGATACCCTGTATAAACTGGGCACCCTACCATACTGATGAAACTTCCAGTTTAATATAGTTTGTCTGTTAACTTTAGAACTGCGCTGCACATCTAAACACAGCACATGTATCAGCGTCACTGGCGGGAATAAATAATGTTGTAAATCATCTTAACGACACAGTTAACCGCATCAATAACTAACCGACTCAGTTGGTGACAATGCAAAATACTGAGTTTGAGTTTAGTTTTTCTTTAGTTTTAGCAAATATGTTCTAGCTTATTTTTTGAAACACCCTGTTTTCATCGAATTTAAAATGAAAATATTTAAACACTTACATTTTAAACTATCCACAGTGTAGTCTTCAACCCAATACCATTTGGACTGCTTCATTTTTACCATTAACCATCACTATAAACCGAAATCGACCATTTCCATTCACCGACCGGCGATTGCCACCTCATTTATCTCTTAGTCAAAGGCATACTTCACATACTTTCCCTATGATACTGACTCCAAGTCCACTACGTTAGAGCAACGTCGAGCCAGTATCTGTGTTTATAGAGTAACTTATTTGTCTATAGAAATCGGTGGCATGCTTATTTAAAATAATTTACTATAATAAATAATGCATACAATTCGGTCAGTATAGGGTAGATGAGCGTAACTCGACAACATTCTCTTTGTAGTTCGTGAAAATCATATTACCTACACACTCTTTTAAGTAATATGAAAATTGACAAGTATCTACAAAATTTTTATTGGGAAAAGTAAAAGAATAAAAAATATTTATAATGTTGTATTCCGATCAGGTAAAGTTTATAGTGAATATTTTAATTAAATGGGAATTTAAAATTCAATTATTAAAGAAAATAATCTAATTTTGAAAAAAAACTTGTTAACTAAAGTAGGTACCTTAAGTTAGCGAGTAGTCTAAGTAATCTGGGCACAAAAAGTGTCTTTTGTGAATTATTGAGAGATTAGAAATTGAAGATTGTAGTGGTAATTAAAAAAATAAAATAAATTTAGTTATTGAGATGAAAAAAAAAAAGATTTTTAAAAACTACAAGTCTATATTGTCCCCGAGGAAAGGTCAGTTACCACTTTTTCTATTATATACATATAATACAGGCATTCAAAAATTAGAAAATCTGTGTAACCACAAGAAAATGTTCAATTTCTATTTAAATATAAATATAAAGAATTGGAAACACCCGAAGTTCTTCTTCTAAGTTGTCTGGAAGATTCCGTTGTACCTAGTGCGTTCTGTTCTGGGAGTGTCGTTATATTTAAAAAATAATAATTTTCTAATAAAATGGTTAAAATAATAAAGACGTATAAAAATAATTCTGAACTAAGTTGAAAAAAAAAAAAAAAAATCTTTTTATTTATTTTTTTGAATTTAATAATAAGCTAGACTAAAGATGAATAAACTAAATTTTATATAAATTAGTATGAAAATATTGATTTAAAAAAATATATTTCTTAAGTAATTTTTATTTTTATGTTGTACATTTAATAAAATAAATTTTTTGTATTTTATAATTTTCGTTATGATAAATTTATATTTCTTAAATTTAAAAAAATATTAAATTGTGTTAAATGTTTGACCTATTGGCTCCCAAAACATTGCACCACTCCTTTCCAAATTATCACTTCTGAGCTGTTAGGAGCAATCGGTTTTACCCAGTAAATTCAAAGCATCTCAATTTTTCAAAAATTTTAATTTTATAACAAAATAAACGAAAAAAATTTTGGGTCTCTTAATTTGAATGAAAATTAATTTTTTTAGCAATTTTTTCATGTCACATAATTGGTAAACTATTTTTTTAATTTAATAATATGCTTTACTAAATAAATTTTTTTAAATAGGAAAGATTGATTGACCGATTTGCTCTCAGAATGCTGTTTTGTTGAAAAATATCACCTGAAAAAAACGGAAACACGAAAGAAATTCACATAATCCTCTTACTGGGGTGTTTCCGATAGTTAAAATATGTTTAAAATTATTAAAAGTGAAAGCATTTCAGGCATACTTATTGAATAACAAAAATAGGAAATATATTTTATGAACTTCTAAAAAATACATAAAAAAGAGTGTAACTATGACTCTCAACTTCAAGGAAAAATTAGAAAAAAAATCAAAAAAACACAAGAGTTATTATTATAATATAAAAAAAACAAGAAAAAACTGAAAAAACATTTTAATATTATTATTTTTTGTTATTTTTAGTATTAATTATTGTAAAAATTTAATGTTTAAAAAAGGAAAATTTTCAAAATTTCTTCAAACCTCACTGAATATAAATAAATAAATTTTTTTGTAATTTCTCAGGTCATAATTCATAAATAATTTTCCACATTCTCAATTTAAACTAAGTATTATTATTTCCACAAATATTTCAATTTTTGTTATTCGTCACAACAGTCACCTACCTTTAGGCATATCGCTTTTCTTTCGTTCAAACGAGCGTTGAAATCTGTAAAAAAACAAAAAAAAAGTAAGTGATATAATTTTATGAGAATTGAAAAAAAAGAAGAAAATTGCAGGTTCCTGTAAACGGCCGATTGCTTGGCAAATGATCACATGTTCAAGTATCAGACCGTTCACTAAGAAACAACAACTACTTCTCTGGCTAAATGCCACGACAGACATTGAAGTACGGGGTTGGGATATTTGGGATATCAGATGAACTGTGCTTCCTGTGGGTATGTATGGTGACCTGCAAATAGGCGTCATTAAAATTTACATCACCGAGGGGCTGGATACTCTATTATGCGAATTACTGTGGGAAGTTCGAAAAACAAAGAAATGAAAAATACGACATAAGTGTGGGTCACACAGTGTGACTGACTGATTGCAATTCAAAAACTTCATGAGAAATGTGAAGACACGTAAATACTGGAAATATAATTTAATTTATTTAATTGGTCTTTCGTAATTATGTGAATAAGTTGATTTATTATTTCTTTGTGTTTTGGTATGATACAATTTCTGAATTTTGTAAGGAATTTATTTAAATAATTTTTGCTGGAAAAAAAAGAAGGCGAGGTTAGCTGAAACCGAGGGGTGAACCACCCTGCGAAATACTGTCACAAATTTGCGAAATCACGGGAAATCACGCGAAATCACGGGAAATCGCGCGAAACACGGGAAATCACGCGAAATCAAGCGATATCATGGGAAATCTTGCGCAATCCCGTGAAATCATGCGAAATCTTGCGCAATCATGCACAATAATTAAAAAAATAGTGAAAGTTTCCGGTACCAAAGTCGCGCGAAACACGGGAAATCACGCGATATCACGCGAAATCTTGCGAAATCACGCGAAATTACGCGAAATCACGCGAAATCATGCGTAATCACGCGAAATCTTGCGAAATTACACTATTTGCGAAATACTGTCACATTTTTGGCATAGTGGTTCACCCCTGGGTGAACCACCCTGCGAAATACTGTCACAAATTTGCGAAATCACGGGAGGTCACGCGAAATCACGGAAAATCGTGCGATGCACGGGAAATCACGCGAAATTACGGGAAATCACGCGATATCAAGCGAAATCATGGGAAATCTTGCGCAATCCCGTGAAATCATGCGAAATCATGCACAATAATTAGCAAAATAGTGAAATTTTCCGGTATTAAAGTCGCGCGAAACACGGGAAATCACGCGAAATTACGCGAAATCAGGCGAAATCACGCGAAATCATGCGCAATCACGCGAAATCATGCGCAATCACGCGAAATCTTGCGAAATTACACTATTTGCGAAATACTGTCACATTTTTGGCATAGTGGTTCACCCCTCGGCTGAAACTGTACTGAAGTTTGAACGATTTGTTAATTTTTAGTTGCAGCTGCTATCACTAAGCATAAAATGTGAAAGTACCTGCGGAATCAGTTTAGAAAGCTACGTAGGTTCTGAAAATATGTATTTTAAGTGTAGGAGCAACAGAGATCCTCTACACATAAATTTATATAGGTCCAAGAGAAAAGAAAATACTCCCCCTCCATAAAACACCAACGTCTTTAGACTCGATGCAGTCTCCAGAGAGGGGAAAATGACATTGTCTCTGTTCTTGTATAGCTTTCTCTCTTTCACTCAAAGAATGGCTATAAGGAACATAATTATTGGCCGAATCTAAATATTAGCTTTATTAAGAAAAAATATTCAAGAACTCGAAATGAAGATAGTATAATCTATACAAAAATACAGGGTTTCCCAGATTTAAAATACCGATCAACTATCAAGATTCGCCAAGTGCACCAAGGCTTATATTCAAGTGATTTTACATTGTTGTCAGATTTGTCGTTTTATTCAGAATATGGTGAAATAAATCAAACAATAGCTCTATTAAGATTATTATTTTACCACGAATAGGCCAGTAAATATAGAACTTAACCTCACACTAAATTTCCGATCCAATTTTTTCATTTTTATAACGTTTAGGAAGTATAAAATCACAAAATGCTGACGGTAGAGCTTCAGGCACTTTCTTGAAGGAACGTTTTTGGCTGATATGTCGGGAACTTTGCACTTGAGAGCAAAAGTCATTGAGAACATTATTGTAGAGAATAACATTTTTCGTCTTTTACCGTTTATAGATATACTTCCCAACGCCAGTTTTCCTCCCTTGAGACAAAAAAGAAACAACATTTCTACATTCAACGTCCTATATCTCATAAAGTATGGACATTAGAGAAAAAAGTTTCTGGCAAAAGTCGTAGGAAATAAATTAATCTTTAAAAATGGATAAAAGCATTTTATTGATTAATCTAATATTTCAAGAGTTATCTGGAGAGATATAAGGACCGGTTAATTAAATGAGCCAAAAATCGTAAACGGTAAACTTTACAAAAAAACTTTGGGGAAATAAAAGATGTGAAATTTCACTCTCTACCATAATGGTCTTAATGACTTTTGCCCTAAAGTGCAAAGTTCCCGAGATATCGTCAAAAAACGATTTTTTCAATATGGAAACTGAAGCTCCACCGGAATTTATCAGCATTTTATGATTTTATGCTCAGTGAGTGATCCTAAATCTTATAAAAAAAATTTAGTGCGAAGTTGACAAGAAAAAGTTTTTATGTTATAGAAACTGACATCCTTCAATATAAAAGTGCAAAGTGTTAATAATTTTAGTTTTAGTAGTTTTAGTAAAACAGTCAATGTAGATAAATCGTACTTATGTATAAAATCTATTATTGGTAGAGAGAACACTATTTTAGTTTAAGCCTTTACTTAATAGCAATTGTATTTAAAAACAATGTAGCGATAATCAATTTCCTACTGAACGCAACTGATTAACGTAACTCTTTTGGTGAATAATTTTTCGACGATTTTCCGCACTAGAACGGAAAGAGTCACTTTTCCGCACTAGAACGGAAAGAGTCTCTTTTCCGCACTAGAACGGAATAGTCACTTTTCCGCACTAGAACGGAAAGTGAATTTGTTGTTTTAGGGGAGTCTACTGACATTTGAATATTTAAAATATATATTTAACCTAACCTTTTAGAATTTAAAAACTTCTAATATAATCTGACAGTTTTGTGACAACCAAGTAGGTATTCAAAGATGACAATAGCCTACTAAGTTTATGTCGATTTTATTTGATTCTCCACATAAACGTATGTGGCGTGGGCAAATGAGTAATATTTGATTTTGAAATTAAGTAAAGTATGAGAAATACGTCACTTTTCATAGCAGTTGTAGAAAAAGTAACTTTCTACACGAAAGCGGATAATCTGTGTGACAAACTTTGGGAAACGTCAAAAGTTATTTTACTTTCAATTCCTATTATAATTACCTACACCTATACTTGAATTTTTGTTACTAATAATAGATATCGTTACTTTTTGAAATAAACTATGTTGAGTTTTAATATGTCATGTAGATGACACACTAGTCGTAGGAAAAATACTGTACATAGCCCGTGCGAGAGTGATTTTTCACATTCGTGTGATTCTCGCACTAGGTTCTTGCTGCAATATTTCCCACTCGTGTGAAAAATGTCTCTTTCCGCACTGGTAATGTAATATACTATTTAAATCGTGAAATAAAAATAGATTAAGTAAAGGCTTAAATTCACAACGCAATTTTTAATATTGCAAAACTACTTATGGAAAAAATATATGTGTACGGCAAAGGAACATATTGTATAATAAAAACAGTATTCAAAATATAATTTTTGTTTTTCATTTTTGATCTATCCTTGTCCAGTTCCAAGTATAAAACCGAAGAAATGCCTTAATAGATCATCGGTACACCCCTAAGATAGAAGAGCATACGTAATATATCCTGAAAAAGTTAATGTTTGGGCAGGAATTGTTGGGAATCATATCGTAGGTCCCGTTTTCATTGATGACAACTTGAATGGAGAACTGCTCCAATACAGGGTGTCCAGAAACTCTCCTGCCAAACGGAAACTACAGTTGTTACTAGAGGTGATTTTAAGTCGATTTAGCTTAAATTACCTTAATCCGAAAATGCTTCCCAAGGGAGCTACAGCCCTTTGAAGAAGACGTCCTCATATGAGTTTTCTTCAAATTATTCAAAAATACCGTTACTTAAAATATTCAAACTTGTAAATAAATTTTTTTCAGATCCATTACAAGCGTGTCAGTCGGGGGGGCCAACAGGTATTTTCATTAAAATATTTTTTTTTCCAGTTTCTTAATATGTATCTGACATTGAATTTGGAAAATTCAAGATAATTATATTCATTTCAGTTGAAACTTCAGA
>CAJUYG010001388.1:21632-60174 GCA_910591675.1 Galerucella calmariensis
GCAATGTATATTTTGCAATTTATTTGTTAATAACAAATAACTGACCACTCCGGAGGTGTTAACGTTGGCAACATGTAACAAAGTAGCTTTGGGAAATTGAAAATTTTTGTAGAAAACATTAGTTTTGGTATTCTGCAGTTTTAAAATTTTGGTGAATGCGTCAATGCAATAGGCTTATTTTTAGAACTATCGTTAGCCAGATAGAAATTCGTAGCTAAAACAGGTTTTATATAATTGATTCTATTTAAAACTTGTCGACTAAAAACTTTAGAAAGGATGTGGTAATTTTGTTCCAACGTTTATATTACAATAGATGGTAAAAATACAAATATGCCTTCATTAAATATTACAAAAAACTTTCGACAGTCACTGAAGTTTAAGTAAAAAATTAATGTGAAACCTCAAAATTACAAATGGTGAAAAATTCAAAAACGGTAGCGTTAAGAATTTTTTCTACTTGCGTGCGGAAAAGTTCACTTTTCCGCACTAGTGCGTATATATCGTATAGCATAAATATCAAAAAAAGTATACACATTTGTCACACAGTAGCTTCTATATTGATAATACCGAATTTAGGGGAACGCGTCACCCCGAACGGGCCACAGTTTTCAGCTGTCTTCGGCTACTATATTGGCAGATAGTGGGGAAGGTATTACCTGTATAAAAAGATTGGAAGGTTGGAAATCGACAACCTTGGCTGAAGGGTATTTAGAAGAATCAACAGATGTGTGGGAAAAAATGTCTAGCAAAATATTATCCACCGACAACGAACATGCATATAAGTAGGACTACTATCTGTATCTGTATCTGTATCTGTAGAGTAGGGAGGGTGAGTGTGTAGGCTCACAGCACTTAGGCCACATGTGACCCATTGTACATCCTCCCGAGGAGTTGTCCTCCTAGGTCATTGTCCATCCTGTCCTTCTCAGGAAGGTGGACAGGTCACTGGGAGACATCTCCTCAGCGTTTGGTAGAATAACAGTTGAAATTTGAAGTGGAGAACTTTCAAAGGTGGGGAAAAAGAGCCCTCTCTCTCGAACTCTAGCTATTGTTGACGAAAATTCGGATTCTTAGCGACGAGTATACCGGTCTTTTCTAGTTCGTTTTCAATATACCCGTTCATTCGCATACATTATATTTCCAACGTAAGAGAAATACATTATATTTCCAACGTAAGAGATTCAATTCCTTATTTTTTATACCTTCAATAATTAATGCTTCTTCCTAAGAACGAATATTTTTCGAAATTACAACTCATACAAATTTGTCCTGTGGATTAATCAATTAAGAGTATTTAAGAACGTAATTAAATTTCAAGTTATTACAATACCCTAAGTCACATTATTAAGTGACATTTTCTGGTGTAGATAAGATAAGTTTTTCTGAATCCACACTTTTTTATTTTTTTGCATAATAATACCGCACGAAACGTATCAAATGATTAAATAAATCGTTTGTCGATGCGATACAAATGGTAATTATCCATAGAACCACAAATTAAAACATCAAATGACGTTTTCTGATTGTTAAAGTAATACAAAACGTAGAAATAGCGTGATACGCAGCCTGAAACTCAAACGGCGCGCGCGGTATACCTTTACCTTTTTCACCTGACTGACGGACGTTGTTCTACTGAACACATGACTGACGGATGTTTTGATGTTCAATACATAATTCTGAACCCTCAGACAAAATTTGAAGTTTTAGAAACGAATTGCACTTAATAATTATTTATCCTACGTCTATCCGGACTGACTGACCAGCTCTGTTCTAATGTATGACTGACTGACCAGCACAAGTTTTATTTTATAAAATGGAGAAGATGTATAACAATTTTCAGCTTTTAGAAATTCATTTTGTTCACCCGTTAAATGATACACTTTTGATATCGCACCTGAGCCACCTGTTCTACGGCACGCTTGACTGACCGGAGCATGTTTGTGTACCCATCGGCTACAACGATTTAACAAAAAACCAGCCTTTAGAAATTGAAACAGTTTTTTTGGCTCTGGCTCTTGGACTATTACTTTATTTTTACATGTTCCGTACGCTCGTAGGAAAAATAGCGTTCCTAACTCGTGCGGAAAGTGTCTTTTCCTCACTTGATTGCTTGAACTGAAATCGCGTGCGGAAAAGTGGAACTTTCCGCACTAGCTAGGAAATATACTATTTCCTACAACCACTATGCAAAACACGATTTCTACAAAAATTTTTATAAGCAAAGCAGGCCTTTTCTTAATTCTTTTGATAATGGAAAAGTAATGCGAAAATTACTCGCTACGGCACTTTTCCGCACCGAAATGTTAAACAAAGCTACCTATGACCTGTCAACTTTTTTGGACAATTCAACCTAATAGTGAATTGAATTGAATCAAAACAATAATAATATAATAATATTTTCATATTGTAATGTCTTTCTGTTCAAAGTTTAAATAAAATAACTATATAAATTACTGTATTTCTTTCATTAATAAATGTGGTTGTAGAAAAAATATTGTGTACAACTACTGCGCTCGTGGGAAAAGTGAGGCTTTGCGCACTAGTTGTCCAAACTACTATTTCTACTAGAGTGCGGAAAAGTCCACTTTTCAGCACTCTTTTTAGTGCGGAAAGAGTCACTTTTTCGCACTAGTGCGAAAAGAAAATTTATTAAGTTTTTGGGGAGTATACTGACACTTGAATACTTAAAATATATGTTTGTATAGTTGTAGTTTACCAAATGACTGAAAAATTAAGAAATTTATCTACGATGACTTTTGAAATTAGGCATTTACGAACCAAAAAAAATGTGTGAAATCATACATTATACATACGTTAAAAAGCGTGCGTAAATGAACAATGCTTTTTATGTGGGACTTTCATTATAACACCCAAAAGGGTGAGTAAATGACCAATGCTTTTTAAATGGGGTTTTCATTTTAAAACTCTTGCCAGTTGCCTTGAATTTAGTCGTTTGTTGTATAAACTTTTGTGCTGACAGTAAATTTGACAGAAGTGTCAGACGTAGTAAAAAATATTTGTTAGTTTAAAAAAAGACAAATTACCCAATGTTATAATTAGTAATTTGAATAATTGTCCTCATTTTACTGAAAATATGAAATTTAAATAATTAGAATTCGTTGTTGTTTGTTTATAGAAAATTCATTTTTATGTTTTTTAACCCCTTCAGAGCACATTTTTTTTATTTTTTCTTTATGTGCTCGTAGATAAACTTTTGTATGACACTTGTGCGTGAAGTACTTTTGCGCACTCGTTGCAAAAACACAGCTAAAAAGACAAAGGGGAAGACCCAGGCAAACATGGAATAAAGAGTTGGGTAACATAATACAACAAAGAGGGAAGACATGGAAAGAAGCAGCTATATTAGCAAAAGACAGAAGAGCATGGAAAACGTTGATATATGAAAATTGAAATTAAATGTAAACCCGACACCTAACGGTAAAAGGCTGTATGATTATATATATATATATATATAGATTTCTACTATAATTTTTAATAAAAAAAACAGCAATTTTATACGTATTATGTAAGAGATTTATCAAACATTATTCATAAAATTTAGTTGTTTTGTAACACTTTTCCGCAGTCACGTAGCTGTGCTTTTACATGGGGGGGTTTTGGATTATGTCCATCATTGGATTTCCCCTTATTTGGAAAAAAAAACTCCCAAAATTGAGTGATGTAAAGTAAGCTTCAAATTTGCTTCACTAAAATATATGTTTATTGAAAAATTCTTAGCCTACTATAGAACCAAACAAAATTTCAATGTCAAAATATTTTATTACTAACATATTCTCCTCTTAATTGGATACATTTATTACAGTGAACCTGCAACGTCTCAAGACTTCAAGACCTTTAAAAAAAATGTTTCTTCTTGCTCTACAAACCAGACCTCCACAGCTTTTATTACCTCCTCGTTGGAAGAAAATTTACGACCTTTTAAACTTTTTTTCAATTGAGGAAAGAGATGATAGTCGGACGGAGCCAAATCTGGTGAATAAGGGGAGTGTTCTAGTAATTCAAACCCTAAATCACGTATTTTTTGCATGGCAACACGAGATTTGTGTGCAGGGGCGTTGTCCTGCAAAAACAAAACACCTTTGGATAGCTTTCCGCGTCTTTACTCTTTAATTTTTTCAGGTAGAGTAGTCAGTAATGTCGAATAGTAATCTCCGGTTATTGTTCTACCCTTATCCGAAAAATCAATCATGATTAGGTACTCCATGGCAATCCCAAAAAACTGAAGCAAGAACTTTTCCAGCAGATTTTTGGACACGAAACTTCTTAGGTCTTGAAGAGGACGAAGGACATTGATCACCAAGGGTATTAAGCATATCTTCGTAAATCTGCTTACCTCTTAACCCTTTTAAATACAGGTACTTGATGACGGCTCGATACTCCAATTTTTCGATTTTCACAATTTCGCACCAAAAAATCCCCCCTTATATATGCCCCTCGAATCGTATAATATAATCTTATTAAATTCTTTAATTCATTATATTTTTAAAATACGGTCCTGTTTTGGATTGGAATATTTCACAAAAAATTTAAAATGATCACAAATTTTGGTAAATTATTTTATAAAACCTACTTTGTCCACCAGTGTTATTACTGGCAACCACCTTTTCTTCATATAGTTCAGGTTCAGACCCTTATGTATCCTTTGCAGGATATTCCAAGGTCAGTCAAACCACACAGGAGTCTGTTAACTGTCAAAATTCACATGAATGGGGATGCTACTCCTCCTTGTGTATATCCTCTGGTTGTACAGATGGAAACAATATCTTTATCTACTGATTATGTGTAAATAAATATTAAAAAATTATTTTGGACGCACCCTGTATATCAGCAAGTTACTGAGTTTATTGAATAAAAAAAAGTATTAACTTGCAAGTCATAACTTATAAGAAAAAGCTAAAACTTCTAAGTAGAAGCTAAAACTTATTTTTATTTTAATAAAAACTAGAATTCTCTCGAAAGTAAATACTGGAAAAATATTTTGAATTTTGAGTGATTTCTTATAAGTACTTACTTATATTTACAAGTGTTTACTTTTTTCGTAGAAAGCAGAAATTACCCCGAAATCTTGCCACATTTTCATATCCGGAACTTTGTTTCCAAAGTCTGGAATCGCGAACACTTCCATGCCATTGAGCGTCTACACTTGTAATCAATTCATTAATATCACAAGTTACTTGCACATTTATGCTAGCAAATCCTTTTCGGTTAATAAAATCATGGCCAAATTCTGGTGGTTTTTTAATTTCAACATGAGTGCAATCTACAGCACCAATGACTGTAGGAATTTGGAATCGATTCGACCATTTAATTCTTGCTTCTTACATGGCATCTAGATTAGATGAAAATTTTATCCAATGGTGGACCTTTTCTAATATACAATCAGCTACTTCACTTATGGTTTTGCATATTGTAGTAAGATGAACGCCAAAATCTTCACCAATACCTGTTTGAAATCCGGTATCACTAACATATCGTAGGAATACCTATCTCCATCTTTTGCCGAGATGCAAGTGCACCTCCTCTGGATTCATCTTTCTCTGGTAAAAAATAATCCGAAATATAGTCTACACTTTCACTTTCAAAACGCAACAAGAGCTTAGATTTGCTTGGGCTGATGCTTCTTCTCTTCCTATAGCTCTTCCTGTTACGAACATTTATGAAGTCCACCATGTTTAACAATATACTAGCAACTACCGTAGGAAAAAAGGATGATTTATAGGTACCTTAAAAATCGTCAAGATATAACTTACTAATTTAAGACAGATCTTATTTTTCTTCAAATAAAAATGAAGTAGTCACTGACCTTTTATTCAATTTATACCAAGAAAATACTTAAATAAGAGGAAGTAGAAGCAAATACCTACTTTTTTTTATTCAATAGACCCGGTTACATTTTTTTTTCACAGTTAAATGCATTTACAATAAATAACTGACTAAAATTACTATTTTTAAAGTGACCCCTGTAAAAAAT
This sequence comes from Galerucella calmariensis, assembly GCA_910591675.1. Classification (NCBI taxonomy): domain Eukaryota; kingdom Metazoa; phylum Arthropoda; class Insecta; order Coleoptera; family Chrysomelidae; genus Galerucella; species Galerucella calmariensis. The sequence goes on from CAJUYG010001388.1 coordinate 27,625, forward strand.
GTGTAAAGAATCCAATATTTGTTCTTAATACTCTATATTAACGTCTATAAATTGGTATTATAATCGAAAATTTCAAATAATTTATTCAGCGAAGGTGACTCATAGCACCAAAAGTTCTCAATAAAAACATAATTCTTTCAATAAACCATTACTAACATTGCATCTACGAAAATGCTACGGTCTACGTCATCGAGGATCGAGGTCGTGCTACGCCACATTTTCAACATTCACACAATGAACTAGCTACGATTCTTCCAATTACATAAAATATTTATCATACTCTCAAACTCCGTGTCGATGTAGCTATACCTCCCCTCTACCTAGTAATAAGAGAAAACTGATCGAGATAAATTGAAATATAGATAATAAAACCTTGAACTGTGGCCGAATATTACTGAAAAATACATTAAAAATAATAATTTTCAAAAGAAAGACGGCGTTTTGCCAAGCCTCCTAGCGTCAGAAAAGCGAACTATGGCAGAAATTCCTGGCGAAAGAACCACGTCCCTATCAACATGACAAGTTAAAATAATATTAAAAGTTTCGTCACAGAGTGATTGTTTGCCTAGTATTAATACATCGGTTTTAACGCGGAAATAACCCCCAAAATTTGAACATTTTTGTGGATTGTATATCGGTAATATCTATATAATTAGAATCTAACTGAAAATCGAGAAAATTCAGCTTCTTTCCAATAATTTTAGATAAATTTATTAGCTAGTTCATAGCAAACATGTGTCTCGTTTAGGCTTCGGGCGTGCTCGGTAGAGCTCGTTATCGTTGATGGAATACGTGCTTTTGGTGAAACGTGAAACAACAGCGACGCATATAACATAGGTGGCGTTGTGTGACAAACAATTCAGGGTAAGGTAAGAAACCCTTCATTTATTTTGATGGTTGTCTACGAATTGTTAAAATAACAGTGAAAATCGTTTAATGTTTTGTTTGTGTCTGTTGACGGTCAAGTAAATGTGGCAAAACTGCGCGCAGATGACCAAATATCGCTGTGAAAAGTGGACTGTTTTCTGAGGAAATCGCTAACAGGTCATTAGCTTTGTTTATACTTTTTCACGTTTTTCTGTTGCTGGGGGGTACCAATGCATGAACTTTGACATTACTTAGCATAGCATAGTCATTATTTTATCCTCTAAAACCCCCTGTTTATCAAAAATATTAATAAAAACAAAGTTATAAGTAGGTAAGACGTGCTGTCAAATTATTGTGGTAAGCACAATAGGTAGATACAGTTTTAGCAGGCCGGTAGGCTCATAGCGCTAGATGAAGGAGCTGTGTTGGAAAAGGAGCCCCCCGGAATAAGAGGGGGCCACATCCTGTTCGACGTATAGGGGGCGCTGCACAAGTTATTTATCATTTTAGGTATTCCACTTAAAATAAACAGATTTAGAACGAACTAGAAAGATGGAAACGTTTACAAATATTGTAAGTTGTGAAGTTTTGGAGGTTAGAGAGTTTTCATGTGTTTTAATTAATTATAGTTTTCATGCTATTCAATTATAATGTTGTAGATTACTAATAATATTTATCTGATAAACATTATTGGTATTTTTAAATGAATAGTTTGGAATTCTATACGCAAGAAGGTAGAAAGTAAATCTCATTTTACTGCTAATGTATTTTAGATATGAAATACCTACTGTTCCAAGAAGTTACAGGTACAAAACTATAATAAGCACTTAGTAACAATATTAACATAAAGATATATTGAAACAAGATGGTTGTTTTTAAAGGAAAACATAGTTAAATATAAAAATTACTTGATTCTTTTTTCGAAAATTAAAGACAAAACTTGCAATATTAAGATTGTTTTAAAATAAGTATCATAAAGTTTTTGACAAGTTTACACTCTATCTACAGGGTGATTGATTAGTGTGTATGTTATCGTGAAAGATACCAAAAAAAGTTAATAATAAAAATTGTAGGCAGCTTCTTATTTCAAAATTACTTACAATGTTACAGGGTGTTCTATAGCTCAGTGCCAGATCAAAGTTATGATTTTTATTATTACTGATTTGCATGCAGCCATTGGTTCAAAAAGAAACGACACGAAAAAATTATAATATACAGGACGTCTAAAGAAATTCACTTCTGGCAAAATCGGAATGAGTTATTTCCAATATATACAGGGTGGCTGCAAATTCAATGTATTTTATTGATATATCGTAAATCATTGGAGCTATGAAACTAGTTGAATCGGAAAAAAGTTGGGTTTTCCTTAGTCTACTTAGAAACAATTTCAATAAATATATCGGAATACCTATACCAGGTGTACAAAAAAATTACATTTTGTACTCGGTAATAGATAGTGTGCAAGAAATATTTTTAAAAATTAACACCTTTCACATGAAAATTGTCTTAATGCATAAGATAAGTTTAGGGGTCAACCATTTATCTCAATAAAAGCTGAAATGTTTCACTGATAATATACGAGAGTGTGGTGTTTGTCGTAAAAAAGTGACGTCGCTTTTTTTATTTTATCTTAACTTCAATTTCAATTCTATTCAACTGTTTCGCAAAATGTAAGTCTGCATCTCCAGGATAGGCACAAAAATTGATAATAATTACTAGTATTGAGTTGGTGGATGTAACTATACTTATATTTTTAAATGCTTCAATAAGGGGGCGTCTATTAATTACGTGAGGTATTCTAGGGGGGGATCAAGCTAAATCTTTCCAAATTTAACTTAGGGGAAAAGGGGGGTCTTTGCAAATATCGTAATAATTTTTCTCGCAGAAAACGGTGTACTGTTGCGTTTTAAAAGATAAAATAATTTTACTCCACACTGTATGTAAATAAAGTACAATGTTCTTCTTCACTCTTCCCACATGGTAAGTAGTGATGTTCTCTCGTGATTATCTTATTTCCTTCCTTTTAGATTAACCCCGATGCCACAACGTCTATGTTTATACACAGAGAGTTTAAATCTCGGTTGTTCGGATTAAAATCAGCTGATTTTTATATTAACATGAACACATTCTTACAACATTACAAAAATACGTTGGTCATAAGAAATACATTCTGCAAATTTTGAATATAGGTATTCGTTTTTAACCTTTTTCTGCTCTATCAAAATGAATCTGAGTAAAACCTTTACATAAAGTGATAATACCTATTGCAGTTGTTCTGGACGTGGATTCAAAAAGCAGCAAAAATTAAATCAATTATTTACTCTTAATTTTGTTTAAATATGACTACAACGTGATAAGGAAAGAAAAGGACTCAAAATAAAGATGGGGCGATAATAGCTAACTGAAATGTAAATAATTCAGTCTCTTGTTTATTTAGTTATAAGATACCTATTTCTAATGTTTAGAAATATTCATTCATATAAGTAAAATTTTCTCATAAAGAATTGTTTGGCAACATAAACCAAGTGGTAAATATCATACCGTTGAAATTTACAAAATATAAAGAAGTTTAGTTAATACCGTATATTTAACTATAGCATCATATTTCATGCAACACCACAAACTAAAACAATACAAATTGCAAAGCGTTAGGCAACCCGCTCTCATCTATTACAATTTACAAGAATGGTTTTGAAGTAAAAATAAATTAGACAATTCCAAGTCTTCATAACCGAAAAATGTATGAAAAATTAGAAACCCTTTTACATTCGGAACAAAATTCCAATAATTCCTTCCGTGTTAATTATAAATTATCGGTAAAAAACTTACTAATTTATCAAGACGAAATGATATTTGCGCTGGACGCCGTCCATCGGATATTGCACAATTTCTTGAACCCAGAGTGAAATGGCAAATTTAATTTATGAAAGTTTTTCGTTAACTTATTAATTTCAATAAAATTGTTATTTCAAACTAAATTCAATGAATATACAAACATTTTGTACAAAAATGTTACCGAATCTAACAAAGCTTTTACAGAAAAACAACCTGTTGAACAAAATGGCCATCCTTAAAACGTGACAAAAGAATGCATTTCCTACTCAATTACTTTTCAATGTACATAATACCTATGTGAATTGGTTAAAATAGTATATCTTGCATAATATAATATAATGTTATATCTCCAACATATATATTAATAATTTATATTATTTAACTTACCATAAACATCCGAACACAAATTGCCATCAAGTCCACCAATTAATTTTCCGATTAAGTTCATTTAATTCAAAACCCAACACAAAAGCAATAATTAGATCACTTTTACACTTTAATATTTAATTATTAAATATTATATGATTACTAACTTACATTACCAACACGTCCGAACGAAATCTTTTCTTACTAATTCAACGTATCATCAAAAAAACTGGACTCGACAAGAAACATCCTAAAAAACGCGAAATCAAACAAAACAGACGCTTTTCTAGTAGGCCGTGTCCATCACTTCTATGCAGATTTTAAAATTTTAGCTTCCTCTCTTTCCATCCCACGCGATGTATGAAATGAAGCCAAACCTATATGGTATTTTAAACAAACCTTTTTTTAAACTGTTATAGAACTTTGAAAGAGTATATTTCTATGCTTTATATTTCGTTCAAGTATATTTTCACGTATATATTCCATAATTTTACCAAAATTATATTAACCTATCTTATTTCAACCGCGTGAGTGAGAAAGAAAGGAAACTTAAATCTATCAACTGATGGAAACCACAGATAACCTATATGAAAATTGCCAACTATGAATAAGAAAAATTCTTTGTTGTTTTGACTGGTTTCAGGTGTTTTTGGTTATTTTTTTTATTTTTCTACAATTTTTCAATACATTGAATTACTTTGTGTGTTGGGTTTCGAATTAAATGAATTTATAAGTACAAAAATACCTACAATGTTTGTTGTCTTGATGAATAAGTCAAATGAAAACATGTGGTCGACGATTTTTATTAAGTAAGTATCTTTTGTTTTGATTGGATGTGCTACCTACCCTATTATTCGTTCGTATTGCTCAGTAAATTATTTAATTCTACAAAAGTTAATAATGAACTAATTCCAAACAAAACCCTACACTGCTGATGTGCTGATATTTCACATGATAATTTGGGAATTTAAAATTTTGGCGAAGGAGCTTTAGTTCTACATCTTTCCACAGTTGTAGGTATTTATTTCCCACCGTTTCAATATTTCATTCTCTCACAGCGCATAATTGTATATTATTAAAATTAATTAATTGTATTTGCTTTATTAATAATATAGAGTGCGCATAAAAAAAGGTGAATGTGTAAAAATAAGAAGTTAGTATTTAGAGCTAAATCAGTTAGTTATTAAGACTTTTCCAATTATTCCGAATAAATTATTAATTTGTCTACTATCGAATATTTCGAGACAATTTACTATCGATAAGGTGTCTAGTAAATTGTCGTCTACATCTCTCACTTCCATTGCATACCTTTCATTTTGTCGTTTTGTTTGTAGATTGACTTCAACGTTAATTTGGAATGTTTTATTTGTTTCTCGCCATTATAGGAGTTTTGTAGGTCGTGTACCAAGGTCAGTTAAATTAGGACACTTTTAACACGTAATAGAAACCAAATCAATTAATGTGAAAACTCTCACAACTTCTATTATTTAAGATACTATAGATATACACACACAGCTCTTTTGATACAACTGACTTGTCGGTTCTGTGTTTATTTATTTATATAAGAATATTCATTATTTCAATCTTTACTATAACTTTTTTGTGTTTTTTGTTTTATTTTCAACAAATTATTATATTCCAACAAGTTGAATGCTATTTTTATCACTAAGAAAAATGCCAACCTGAATCCAAACCTCTTCTCTTGGCTTAAAAACAATGTATAGAGTGATCTATGTCACAATTTGAAAAATAATTGGGTTTTTGTTTTGCAGGTTTTTGAAAAGTCCATCCCAATGTCATGGCAACTAGGGTTAACAGAAAAAATGCTTCTACGACCTCGCCAAAGGAGGTAGTAACAACTGAAAAGGCTTTGGGGAAAAATGAAATCACTGCTGACACACCAAAAGCCACAGGTGTAGGTAAGTCAATAGGTAGAAGACTAGCCAAGAAGAATCCCAAAAAGGTCATAAAGAAAGCAACGTTAGCAGTAACATTAAAAGCCAAAGCAAAAAAGTCACTTAAACTCAATCCTCTAGCAAAGGCTGTGCTTCATACCACAAAGACTGCAGAAAGTAAAAAGAAACTTTTAAAAAATGGAATCAAAGAAGTTAAAACTAGAAAAAGGAGAATAACTAAACTGGTAATAAAAAAAGAAAATGACGATAGTCCACCTGTACTAGAACCGATCTTCCCTTTGGAAGAAAACTTGAAGAAACTACCCAAAAAGAGAGCTTCGAAAAAAATTAAAGACGAACCAATAGAACTGTTGGATCTTAATGCGATAAAAGTGGAAACCGAAGATATTTCTAGTGACATAACAGAACCAAATGATATACCGACCCTTCCCAGACAAATAAAAAAACCAAGAACAATAAAAAAATCCAAATTAGAAAATGAAACACTAGAAGATGTTATGAACGACCTCTCTTACCTTATTAAATCAGAGGATGTTAAACACGAAGTAGATACATTATCTGAATCTTCCAAAAGTGATACAATAATCAAACCCAAAAAACTAACAAAAAAGCAAAAACTAGAACTACTAAATGAAAACATGATAAAAAAAGAAAACTTGGAAAACACCTTATCGAAATTAGATTCAGCAGATGAAAAGATAATAGACATGCTAGATCTAAATGTTAAAATGCTGAAAAAAAAATCCCCCATGACCAAAAGGCGACATAGCATTGAAAAATGTCCAGTTAGTTCCGAAGAAACCCCGTCTGATACTCTAACCATCTTTAGTCCTCTTCCCAGGAGTCCACGAGCCAAAAGAAAATGTAAACAAGACAGTAGAAAATCCAGCCCTTACAGCACTAGATCTGATTCACCAGCTAGAATATTAAGAAACGGAAAACAAAGAAAATTAAAATTAGGTTTATTAGAAGGAGTAGATTTAGAAGTAAAGAAAAGAAGAAGGCTCGGTTCTGATTTAGGAAGCGAAATATCCGGTTCTAAACTATCCGGTAACGAATCGGACAGCAGTTTTTCTGATCTATCCTCCTTACACGGAACTGAAAGTAACGAAGCCTTAAAAGAAGACATTGATATTAAGCCCAGTATAAGCACTGCCTCTAACGGACCAATAGAAAACGTAGGTTTAATAGATACTAACTCTAATGTATATACAAACACGCCGGAGCCTTTGCAGGACAAAAATACTTTATTAGACATCATGAAACAAGCTTTTAACGAAGTCGACTTGAAGAAGTCAAATAAATTTAAAGTTGCCACTGTGGTTAGCTCTAGATTTTACGGGAAACGAAGTAAATTGGAAACTATTAAAGATAATACGGTAACTGATAATGAAAAAATTGCTGATGAAGCACCACAGCTCATAGAAGGTACGTTGAGTACTGCTGTGCAGGAATACGTTATTACGAATGATTCTGAAACAGTAGAAAATGTAATTGAAGAAAGTGAACTTTCTAAGGAGACTGTAGAAAATTCGACAGAAGAAGTAAGTGAAGAAACAGAAATTGTAGAAGCTAAAGATACTGGAGAATCTATTGTGAGCTTGGAAAATGTAGAAATTGCTGGAAATGTAGAAACTGAAGAAAATAAAGATACAGAAAATGTAGAAACTGTAACTGAAGAAAATAAAGATACAGAAACTGCAGAAAATGAAATCACTGAGAATATAGAAACAGAAATTAAAGAAACTACCAACACAGATAATAGAAGTGAAGAAGATATGGATTTATGTGAAGGAATAACTGAAAACCTTGAAACTTTACCAGCGGACCAATCTACTCAATTCGAAGTCTGTGAGCCACCAAGACTAGAAACTATCCAAGAACCAATTGATTGTAATAATATAGAAACAAAAAATCTGCTAGAAAATGAATCATCACTTTTAGAAGATGTAGAAATGCCTGTTTTAAAACCTGAATACCCTACCACTGTAAACGACAAGGAAGAAGAACCACCAAGTATTAATAAAGAACAAAATGAAGATAATAAGTCTAGTGTGGTAAATGATACTAATGTAGATGAAAGTAAACCTGAGACTGAAAGTGTGTCTAATAAAACTTCGTTGGACGAAGAAAATACGAATATTAATTTGACTGAAACTAATAATGCTGTGATTGAAAATAATGAAGAAGAATACAATCTCGTTGTGGGAGACTCTTCGGAAAATTTGGTCGAAAAGGAAAGTATTTTGAAGGTAAGAAATCAGAAATGTTTCTTTCTTTATTGCCCTTCTGGCTATTATTAAGGTTAATGTGGAACTTACATGCTTCTAAGTTAATTCCTCCGAGAATTAGGACTAAAGAAACTACTCTGAGACTTTCTTCAAGAAGAATTTATCCATTCATTAATTGTCTTATACCACCCAAGAATGTTTGTATGTATGTATTTTGGGGTGACATTCACTGAGACCTAAAATATCTATTGTGCCCCCTTCTACTTAGTTCCTTTAGTCCTATTTCCCGGAGGAAATTTAGGATGTCTGCAGGCTTCAACTTAGGTAAATGTTCCTCTTCTATCCAGTAATCTCCCAGGTGCTGTGCTCTAGGATTATAAAGTGCTGTGCAGTTGGAAAGTATGTGGATGGAGGTTTCTTCTTCCATGCCACAAAATCTGCATTCTTCTTCCTCCGATATTGAGCTTTTTCAGGTGCCCATTCAGGCGACAATGTCCCGTTAGGATCCCTGTTAAAACTCTTAGCGCAGATTACTTTGACTTATGCATTCATTTGATCGCAACAGGTTGTAGTCACCCAGAAGAGTATTTGATTGTATAAGCCCTACTAGATCTTTCCAATGGTCAGATCTTCTCTTTTTCTTGGCTTTACCTACTTCTTCCAATATTACATTGGGGCTGATTCTGCAAAAGGTTTCAGGCCCCCACAAAGGTATTTCAGTCCCCCTCTTTGCTAGTTCATCTGCTATTTCATTTCTGGAATCCATAGTAAGGTGACTATATTCTTCTCGCCTAGTTCATTGAGTTTGTCTAGGCAATCCCACACCGTTTTGGAACTGATTACACAAGAGCTCAGTGCTTTAATGGCTGCTTGACTATCCGACATTATGATAATCCTTTGTCTTCTGTATCCTTTATCAATATTAAACTGGGTGTACTTTCTTATGGCGTGGATTTCCGCTTGAAAGATTATTGATAGCTTTTCCCAAGCTTTCAGAGTGTTTGGTTCCTGGCCCGAACACTCCTATCCCTATTGCTTTTGAGCCGTCTGTGTACCATTGAATGGCATTTTTTCCAAGTCTGGTAATGGTATTTGGATCCCATTCCTTCTTGTTGGTCAAATCCGTAACGAATTTTTTTGAAAAGTTATACTTTTTCATCATACCGTCTTGTGGCATGTCCCAGGTTGTCCGATTTCTAAGAAGTGAGGTGGTGGTTTTTTTTTTAATGATTCCCTCTCTACTTAGTCTGTATCTTGTTCTTTCTGCAAGGCTTTCCACCACTATATGTAGAGGGGTGAGGTTGAGAATCACTTCCATGGCTGCCGTTGGACATGATCTTATATTGCTCCTGTAATACATATACAGACTAGTCTTTGAATTTTGGAGAGGTTTTCTCTTATCGTCTACTACTCCACGCAATGGCTCCACACTATGGCAGTGTACATCTAGCTTAGGATTTTTGGGTTTCAACCCCAGTTTCTTCCTGCCAGATTTCTGCACACCATTAGAGCCATTTTGCCTTGTATGTAATCTCCTTTTCGTGTCTGTTCCACATGAGTTTACTGTCTAGAGTTGAACCTAGATATTTGACTTCTCTCCATTCAATCTCGTTCCCATCAAGTTTACCACCCAAGAAATAATTTGTCCAAGAATAGTGCAACTAAGAACACAAAATGTCTGACTGTTTGTTCTGATACAGTTTTAGTATTAAATTTATATTAATGTGTGTTTCAGGCTTTGGGTCTACAAAGGCTGCAAGTGGCTGAGGAGGATCCGAAGCAAAAGACTAAAGTAAAGCCGACTGGCTCAAAGGTAGAAAATTATACTGGCACTCTAAAGACTGTGATTAAATTGAATCGTGATAAGAAAAAGGGTGGTAGGGGTATTGTAAAAAGTTCCAGTCTGCAAAAAACTAAATCTAGAAGCAATGCAAGTACTGAAGATGAACAACCATCAGTTCCGGAAGAAAGCAATAAAGGAAATAAAGAAAAAGAGGTAAGATTGTTTTTTTTTTGAATTTTCATTGGATCTATTGTCATTATCTTAATAATTTTATTTTAACAAAGAATACACAAACAAGTAAGAACGATAGATTAGATTAGAATTGGAGTGGCTCTGCGATTTTTGCAGATCTATTGTGGTCCTCCCCATATTTATAGCTCGAAATCTAGCTTTATTCTTTTTATTAGACTTGATAGCCTGGATACCGCCTCCCTTGCTTAGGTTTTTCTTCTCCGAGTAAGTGAAACCGCACCCTTGCTAGGCCTTCACACTCACAGAGTATGTGCTCCGCTGTTTCGTCTTCTTCCTGGCATAACCTGCATAGGCTGTCATATGCTAGGCCAATTGTGTGCATATGTTTCCTCAGCCTACAATGTCCGGTCAGCATTCCCACCATCATCCTTGACCTTTCTTGACTTTATAGTAGATTGTGTGACAGTTTAACCAAAGGGCTTTTAAGGACTAATTTAGCGTGCTTTTGTCCTGGGGCTTCATACCACCAACGCAACGTCTGGTTGTTTATCCATTTGTGAATGCTCTCTTTACTTAGGTATTTAGCAATTCCACAGGAAGGTTCTGGCCCTATCATGACCTCCGTTGCTCCCTGCTTGGCTAATTCATCGACCTTTTCATTGCCTTTTATTCCTTAGTGGCCTGGTACCCAGGCTAGGGTCACTCTATTATGACTACCCAGTCTGTTGAGGGCCTTGCGACACTCCCACACCAGATTTGATGTTATCCTATATGAGCGTATCGCCTTAAGTGCTGCTTGGCTGTCGGCTATCCACCTCCCGTCTCATCAACTCTTCCACCATTACCTCTGCCTGAAAGACATTAGCATCTTTCCCTAGGCTTAGAGAGATCGTGATCTTCTCTTATACCACAAAGAATGATAGACAGGTTCGCTTCTTGTTTGCTGGTGTATTCTGTGGTAAAAGAAAATGTTTTGTATCAAATACCTACATACAGAATATTTATTCTGTAAATATTTTTCTTTCAGGCAACTTCGACGGCTTGGAAACAAGCGCCTCAGTCTTCAGACACTGCTGGTGCGCACAGAAAATCACATTATTCTAACAGATCTAACATGGGTAATTATATGGTTAAGGGTCTATCTTATCAAAACTCTATTACTTTTCTTTTTCTATCCGTTACAGCACTCTTATATTTCCTAGGAAAGTAGCACGAACTTATTTTTGTCTTGTTGGGAGTTTTAACTAATTTTTGAGACAGTATATATATGAAACATTTTTACTTTTTAAATTTTCTTCACACAATTTAGTTTATACAATATGTATGTACTTAAATCCCTTCTATTTTGCTTGGTTATTTTGTAGCTTTAACCTTCATAACTCTTTCATATTTCTTATTTTACTTTCCAACATTTCCTAGTAATTTTTTTTCTGTTAGATGGCAGTAGTGAACATACATCCGACGGAGAATCAACAGCTCAAGATGGGGCCATCAAAGCTCTGGTTATCCCGGAAAAAGCCAGTTCGTTCAGTATACATCCAGGAAGACTATGCAAAGACGAGTGTTCTTATTGTTTTGGCAAATTTGGTCTCTTCGACACACCTTGTCATATTGCACAAATGAAAAGCATCGACAGACAGGACAGGATTCTAGAAAGTAAGTTCTTAAGTATTTTTATTTATTTATACTTTATCTGAAGCCGTGAAAGGAATGCTGTCGAAAGCATTGGATATTGCCACGTTTAACTATGAAAAAGCTAAAGTGCTAATTATGTAGTGATAATAATTAGAAAAGGAACTTTTTGTTATTAACAATATTAATATGATTAAACGTTGATTATTTAATGTGCTTGTTTCCTTGGATTTTTTCAATTTATGAATATTAAAAGATGAGCACTTTTCCAAATTTCTTATAGGATTCTTTAAGTTGTACGAAAACCATAGTTATCACACCCTCCGAATTACATAATTGGTGATTTTTATCAAAAGCTGACTTCTTATTGGAAAGCGCGTGCGTGTGTTCTTCCCTCTCACTTCGTCAATTGACTAATATTGATTTATCCAGTGGCGCTGGTATTGTCAGTGACCTTGGTATTTTCAGTTTTACTTGGTAAAATAGGTACCGTACGCCATTTGTACGTTTATGACAGATACCGCCGTGTTTCCTCGCCTCTTACCGATGCCCCTTAGCTTCGTATAAACTTGCCAAACTATAACAATGAAGGATACAGAATAGCTGCACGTATTTCTTGGCATGGCCTGTACACATAATTAGGGGTGGGCAAAATAATCGATTAATCGAAAAATAATCGGGTGATCGATTAATCGATATATATTCTTAAAAATAATCGATTGATCGGAAACACTCGATTAATCGAAAATAATCAATTAATCGAAGATTGATTCTTTTTCATAATTCTAGATAACGGTTGCTGGAAATGGTGAAAATAAAGTGGTAGTCAATTTTGGTTACCAATGTTAGAAAGAAAAATTTCCAATAATCAATTACCTGCGTTATCAGGATAGCATCATAAGTTTTTATCCAGGTTTTCCTATGATTTATCATTGGAATAGTTGTTAATCGATACACACTTCAATACACAAAATCACCAAACTGAGTTTTACATGTTTTGAAAACAAAAATTATCATACAAAAAAAAAGTAACAACAAACGCGTTTTATTAACAACATTTCCAAAATGAGCTAAAAAAGCGCTATTCCAATAAAAACCGTTCCTGGAACGTGCACTTCACTGGATTCTATTTCTAGTAGACTATCATATCGTTAGATTGTCATAAAATCAAATATTTTATTTCACATTTTACCAGAGGTGTGATCTACTATGAATGGACCTTAATAAAATTTGACAACAAAGTTTTGTAGTCTTAAACTTCAAAATATTATTGACATATTTTTTCGTTGTGTCAGATAGGGACAAAAATTTTTTTATCAATTTTATTACTAGTTAATCTTGACAACCGAAACGTCGAAATAAAAAATAAAAAACATTATTGTGGTTTGATTCCCAAAAGAATAAGAAAAGAATAAGTAATGCCACAAGGAACTTACAGAAGATATAAAGTATCAAGTAGCATTGTAGTTTGATTCACAGTAAAAGCAAACTAAAACTGTACGTTGTGGTATAATATATATTTTAATTTTTAGTTTTAAATGGGAATCTATTTTTCTATATCATTCCTGCTGTCATTATCAAGAAATTAGATCATCTCTTTGAGTACACTAATAGATGATTTACACATTTTAACATGCATCTTCATCATTTTTTGATACTTAGATTAATCGATTATTTCCGATTAATGGATTATTTTCCATTTATCGATTACCTTCGATTAACCGATTATTTTCGATTAAACGATTATTTTTGATTAATCGACTATTTTCAATTAATCGATTATGCTCGATTAATCGGAAATAATCGATTATTTTATATAATCGATAATCGACTATACTTTTTGATAATCGTCAAGCCCTACACATAATTATGTTGTACACAAATTATCATTTTGTGTTGTTTTTTTTCAGCTGAAAAACACTTGACTAGGAATTCCTGTTTGTGCGACGCTTGTTACAGACATGTCGATCGTAAATCTAATACGCCGTCGTACATGAATAAATCTTTCAAGAGAAACTCCTTGGTAGCACCAGGTCCGAGACAGAATCACTGCCACGTGTTGGGTTGCACCAAAGAAGCTTCGAATATACTTCGAAGAAAATGGATAATAAAAATGAGAAAGAGCATCTGTCAGGTCGTAAGTGAAGTTATTATTTAAATACATTTACAGGGTGTTTTTTTTAAACGAGCCGTCCCTTCGCCGGCACCACCTCAGCCTCCTGGGCTTATTGTGGATACTCCTAGTGTTCTGACTACAGCCTTGTATTACACAGGGTGTTTTAATAATCTGTCATTTTATTTTGCAGATAAATCTCGACTTGGACAATCCAGGTTTGCATTCGATTCCGATATGTGAGGAGCATTATGCAGCATTGGAACATCTTATGATATGTGCCATGTGCAAAAGAAGATTAGCAAGAAATCATATCCATTACTTGGGTCCAGAGACGAATGAATTGAATAATGCTCTTGCTGCAAATGGAGTACCTTTAAAATTGAGCGATAAACCAGTTGTTTGTAAATTGTGTAAATGTTTCGCTTCTATTATACTCAAAGATCCCACCGAGAGGCTGGAGACTAGCGTTAAGTTCTTCTTAGAGTATAAAAAACGGTGAGTATTTATATACAGGGTGCGGCAGTTAAACGGTCAATTATGAATATCTCGAGAACTAAAGGTATCTGAATTATGAAAATTGGCATGAAGGGGTTTTGAATAATGAGCTATTCAATGAAAATATTGCCGTAACCATTATATTTCCGGTTATACCGGAAGTTGCACATAACTTCGTTATTTTTTAACGGAAGATCCTGTATATTTTTCAATTTTAGGAATATTTACGTTATTCTGAACATTTTTTGTTAATACTTCCCTATACCTATTTTGAACAGTTTTTGAGTTGTAATGTTTTTTATATGAAAATGATACTTTTTTAACATGTATATAAAATTCAATATCCTTTAATGTAATTTGAATAAAAGTTTAAATTTCTCGGGAACTATTTACCACATACTTACCGCTTTATCGTTTACACTGTGAAGTTACCTTTTTTATTATACAGGGTGCTGTCAAAATTGGAATAAAAACGGAATCCACAATCTTCGCCTAATTCCTTTTTTTTTAATGGGACACCCTGTATGTAATTATTTATTTTAGAAGAATACGTTGCCCACTGTCGATATGTATTACTATTCCCTATAGCTATCTCCTGCAGTTTTCAAATAAATCAGCTTTATATAATTTTGTCACAAAAAATTAATTTTCTTATAGGCTATGTGGTATTAATTTATTATAGTCCAGTAAATGAAGGGACAAAGCTCCTGAAAAGTTCCTGAAGACTCCACTTTGGGCTCAATTCGTAGGTCATGGCAGGTGTTTTTAAATGAGAAAAAACTTAACGCGATTGAGTTTACGGAAGGGGGGGAAAATGGCCCCCTAAACCGTGGATAGAGGGTTTCTCGCTAATATCTGGCTAAATATGCGAACTAGAGAATTTTTCTACAGATAAAAAATGAAGATCGTCTTATTATCTACAAAAATGGTCCCTATCAAATTTTTCGAAAATTCCATAGTTATCGAGATAATGAGAGCTAAAAGTCTCCTCATTTCAGCTGCTGCTCTGTCTGTAGAAATTCTGTTGTCTATGCATCAACTTGTAAGCCGGCGGACGAATTGTTCCATAACTCGGCAAAAAATTGACATTTTCCGATGATTTAAAGTTCATCACAATGGGAAGACTAGTAACTATCGTTCCATGTGACTTGCAGCTCGTTCGTACATGACAAAATTTCATATTTCATTAATTCGTTCAAATTGAGCCCAAAGTCAAGTCTTCAGTAACTTTTCAGGAGCTTTCGATATTTTCAGGTGTTCAGTTACTGGACTAATATGAGAAATTTGTTTAAATGTTTTGATTTGTATTTTTTTTTGTAGACTGCTTCATTTTAACGACATTGTACCGATGGACGAGTCCGCTGCGGAAGAGCCTATTGCTGTACCTAGTAGAGCGGAACGGATAGAAAACTTGAAAAAGAAGAAAAAACTGTTCAAAAATCCAGCTGCCATGGACTACGATGAAGATGGACTGGAAGAAACTAATAAAAGAGAAGAAAGAGTTCCTTCTACGGATACAAATAGTCAACCGCAATCAAGGTCCGAGTCTCCAAGTGACGAATATAACGGAGTTGATTATAATACTCTAATACCCGCTATAGCTATGGAAGAGGGAAGTGATGGAGAAGGAAAAAAAGACGCTAAACCACCGAATATATTTAAAAAATTAACGGAAATGGTAAAAAATATCTTTAATAATTAAAAAATATTATTTTAATCATGATTTTTTTTATTACAGCAAAGAGAAGGTGTTGAAATTGTAAAAATAGTAAAAACCGACAAATCCCGACCAAACGAAGCTATGAATAGAATCGGAATAAATCAAGCAATCTCAGTTCGACAACTACTTCCTGGAGAAGAATACATTAATCTAACCAGTAACGTGGATTTCGGTAATGTTAAGGAAAAAACTACAGAAGGATGGGAAAAATGCACTAGCGTTATACAATATGACGAAGAGACTAAAAGACTATGGCAGGAATTACAAAAGCCTTACGGCAATCAAAGCAGCTTCTTGAGGCATCTTATTCTGTTGGAAAAGTATTTTAGGTAAGTTGAAAAATGGTGGAATTATTTGATTGAAAAATCGAAATTTCTGATGTCCGAAAATTGGCGCCCAACGCCGATTTGTAAATTGATGTTTACTTTTTTTTCGGACCGAGATGGGAATCATTCGAATGGACTCTAACCAGTACCCAGAGAGTGTGGGACTCATCCCCAAGGGAATGCATATCCACCTACAACCCGCCGCTACTCCTGCCTCGGAATCACTAGCTTAGCATCCTTCCAGGCGGGTGGCGGTTCCTCACAAACTCTGTTATCTTCTCCCTTCTATCACTCCTACCTCTCACATGACATATCGAGTCCTTCTCTTTCTCTAATTATGCTCTCCACTTATCTCCATCCATTTTCTCGCCTCCCAACATTATCTCTATCCATTTTCTCGCCTCCCAACATTATCTCTACGTTTTCCCAATATACCGCCACTCCTAGTGTATTTTCCAAAAACCTTGAAACTTCCTCGTTCTTCCAGCATCTGAACAATGTCCACCTTGGCGCCCAACGTTGGGCCCGATTTGTAAATTGATGTTTACTTTTTTTTCGGACTGAGATGAGTAACTCATGTTCTAACCGGTACCCAGACAGTGTTGGACTCATCCCCAAGGGAATGCCTACCCACCTACAAATCGCCGTTACTCCCGCCTCGGAATCACTACCCTAGCATACTTCAATGCGGGCGGCGGTTCCCTACACACTCTCCGTCACCTTCTCCCATCTATCACTCCTACCTCATACATGCCATATCATGCTCTCCACTACGCCACTTAGCTCCATCCATTTCTCCTCGCCTCTCAACATTATCTCCACCATGTTTTCCCAATACATCGCCTCCCCTAGTGTATTTTCCAACTTCCTTAGAACTTCCTCGTTCTTCCAGCATCTAAACAATGTCCCACACCATCCTCCACTTCACACCTCTCACACACCTGTTTCTATTTTCCCAATCTTGTGGAGGTAACCTACTCTCGACCCATGTCCAGTGAGCACCTGCGTCAAGAAGTACTTCACCTTCCCGAATCTCCTGCTCCCTTTTAGCACGCCCTCATAAAAATCCCACCTTCTCTCCATTTCCTCATCCATCCATTCCTGTACTACCTTCAGCGTTTCTGTCTGGCTATAGCCATCACGTCCAATGGATAGGACCTTGACAACACTACTGCTGCCAGTACACCCACTGTCCTGTACCCCTGCAGCACTCCCCGGAGTATTGCTCTCTGCACCTGCATTCACCCCTGCTTTTTTTGTTACAGAAATGGTGATCTGGTACTATCACCAAACGCTAGTCATCATTCGATAAATTATAGTGAATCTGTACATAATAGATTAAGAGCTTACGATAACATACCAACAAGTGCTGGAAACATACAACCAATGAGTATGATTCCTTTCAATAAACCATCAAACCGAAACGTGAATAGTAGTACTGTCCATTCAGGTGAGCCTCATTAATAATA
This sequence comes from Galerucella calmariensis, assembly GCA_910591675.1. Classification (NCBI taxonomy): domain Eukaryota; kingdom Metazoa; phylum Arthropoda; class Insecta; order Coleoptera; family Chrysomelidae; genus Galerucella; species Galerucella calmariensis. The sequence goes on from CAJUYG010001388.1 coordinate 45,573, forward strand.
ATTTTAAGATTATGTTTATAATAAATATATATTTCAGCAATTAATAATTCCACACCAATATATTCGTCAATAAATACAACAAGTGCCGCTATCTCCAAACCGATTGGTACGACAGCTATGTCCGTTACAAGTATTCCTGTAAATCCTGCTAGGAGTACTCCTCTTACCATATCTCAGCTCAACAGTCCGCCTTTACTACCCACTGCTTTTCAATCTATAAGACCAAAGATGGGAGCGCCACCTGGATTGATTTCGTTACATCCTGGTACGGTTAGACCAGTTGCTCCGATGGTTAAAGTACCTCAACATCAAAAGATTAAATTCCCCATCACCAAGAGCTGGAGACCGAATCTGATTCCGATTGATCCTAATAAAAAACCTGAGAGAAAGACTGGATTCGTACAGGTAAATATTGTTCTTGCAAATAGCAACTTTATAGTAGTTTGAGTTCTTGGAAGTATTATTTTATATTTAGCGTTCACCTGCTTTAAAATTTTATTCTAACTGTTTATCAAATGACTTTTGCAGGTAATTTCAAGTGGAAGACCTTATCATATAACACTGGAAGATTACAAGAAGATGTGCGCGATAAAAAGAAGTTTTGAGTTGAAGCAAAAACGTCTGCAGGAAGCGCAGACTCCGAAACCGATTCTGGTGACGCATAACTCCGTTCTCAAGTCGATTATTCCAAAAAAGGGTTTGGTTATATCAAAAACCACGCCTTTCAGCACTATCCCTAAACAAGAACCTCTCAGTCATCCTGAAATGTCCGAAGGAGCACCGGAAAGTGAAAACATCCTGAAAAAATTGGATAAACAAGTGGAAAAATTGGAATCTAAGTTGAATGAAAAAGCGACATCTCTTCTGTTGCCGAGGATACCGAAGTCTTTGACGGTTATACCACAGACTGTAACTAGAAAAGCTTCGCGGCCTTCTAGTCCTGTGTTACTCATCACTAAAAACAGCAGTGGCAAGTCATGATTGCATTCAGTGACAATTTTTTAAAGTGCCTATTAGATGTTTAATGTGGGCTTGTAGGAATTTGGAAGTACTCCTTAAATCCTACTATGTCATAATCGGTCAATTACTGACTTATCTGTCATATTGATGACAGATGTCAATGCGGGTAGTGATCCGATGAATGGTTACCATGAAAAAACTGCTCGAAGGTAAAAAAAAATGAGATAAATCTGGAATTTTAGGAATATTTTCCTTGATTACTTGAATTTTATTGCGATGACCAACTTTCTGTGTTGCCAGTCTTTAAGTCAGCGCCTAAAAATTGTACCGGCCAAAACCAAAACTTGTACTGTCAGAAATGTCAATCCAAGTGATGGAAACTATTCACTTCCCTTTCTAAAGCTTATCATGTGTACCAACACAACTTTCAGCCAATCAGACGTAGTCTTTGATAATTTTTGGTTTGGTAACTTGGATAGAAGTCCCTTTATTGAAAATTATTGAGCAGAAATTACTTTTTAAATCACCCATACTGGTAAAATTGTGCGCAGATGTGATAGTGGCGCTAGAATATCATTTGTTCTCATATTATAACAAAAAATAGTAATTTTTAACAGTGAGGCTAGAGTTCTGCAGGCGAAATTATGAATATGAAATTAAAGTACATGATTTATACAGAAATCCGCAGAAAATGTAATAATTTACGCAAGCGCGGTGGAGTTATTCACTAAACAACGTTTCATGATTCAATTCCGTTCAATGGTGGATTAAAGTTTATTTTTGTAAAAATTCCGTCCGCTATTTGGCTTAATACCATTCTAAGGGGAAGGGTGAATGTAATGATTATATTTCTTTCCCCTTCTTCAAATAAACAATATAAAGATATCAACTTATATAAATGTGTTTATAATTTTATTAATTTTTTGGGTTTGTAAGCCAGCAAACGTAATTATTGAAAAGATACACTTTAGTCCGCCGTTTGACAGAATTTAGGTATCAAACGTCAGCTGTCAACCGCTGGGAATCTCAGGATGGCGGTAAAGTAGGTATGTAACGTAATGTACTGCCGCGCTTGCGCAAGTTATGAAATGCTCCGCAGATTTCTCTATATTTGGTGTAAACTAATTTTAAATTTATAATTCCGTCCGCGGACCTCTAGTCACACGCCAAACGCCAATTGAACAACCGTATATACAGATCGCGTAATTTCTTATGGAACCTTCCTGGATTACACTAGTACGACAAGGAATATATGAGAAAAACAGCTTGAAAGAGAGAGAAACTATAAATGTGCGCGCGCATCGGAGGCGTGTACCCAGGTCTAGAGGATGGCCGAATGTTGATTGTCCTTTACAGAGAGAAAGAGAATTCACTAGTAGGTGGTATTCAGAACGGACAATAAACATTCGGCCATCCCCTAGTCCTGAGTACACGCCTCCGATGCGCGCGCACAGTTATACTCTCTCTCTCTTTCAAGTTCTGAATACCACCTACTCTTTCTCTCTGTAAAGGACAATCAACATTCGGCCATTCCCTAGACCTGGGTACACGCCTTCGATGCGCGCGCACAGTTACACTTTCTCTTTCACGCTGTTTTTCTCAAATTTTCCTTGTCGTAATTGTGTAATCCAGGAAGGTTCCATAAGAAATTACGCGATCTGTATTTTCAAAAATGTCGTATACCATAAAGAAGAAACTTTCAATGTCTGGTACTTCCAGATTTTTAACAACCACAACTACTGCCCTTATAATAACAAATTTCAAAGTTTTTTAAGTTTGGAATTTCATTTTATATAATGTTGGTATGATATAATGAAAAAAATTTACTTCGTAAAAGAAAAAAAAGTTTGTTGAAATATTGACAGTTGAATATTTTTTTAACACAAAAATGAACAAAAACAAAAAAATTGTAAATATTTTTGATTTTGTAAATATTATCATATAACTGTTAGATAGTTGTTTATACAAAGTGTCGAAAAATAATTCCGCTAAAAGTATAATAAAAAACCATTTTTTTTTAAATCTCCAACAATCTATTGTATCTAATCTGCGCATGCGCAAATAATCAGGACTGTACAATAGATCTATCACAGAATATCCTTCCTTAGATGCTCTAGTTCCAGGAATCTTCTTCTTCTTCAATGAGATAATGCTTCACAGTCGAAAGATAATGGCTGTTTCCTCTTCTTCCATGTACAACTGACAGATAGGTTTCTCCCTATATATGCTTCCTTAGGGCTGGGTACACCGGTCACTATCCTTATCTGGCCCCTGCTGAGGTTTTTTGTCCAGGAACTTGCTGTGCTTAGTCAGTTGGCAAACTTTTTATTGCAAATGGAGTCCACAATGTTCGAAGTAATCGTGAAACACCCTATATCTTGAACACGGAGGGCAGGTGTAATTTAGGCGCTAACCATCCTTCTTTACCTGTCTCACCAAGAAGGGTAGATAATCCGACATGTATTTTCGGCGCTAAGAAGTGCAGGTAGGTCGAGTCATAAAATAACTCTTATCTTAATAATTTAACCACCAATATTTGGAAAAACCCAATAGTTTTCTATTTCTTATTTTCTGATATTTTTATACATATTTACACTTTGATCAACCGGGTTTGGGCCTGAGTTTTCTTGTTTTTTTTGGATGCTGTTACAAAAAATGTTTCACTCAATTTCCTGTGTTTAAATTTTACTTTTTTTTGTAGAGTTTGCTATTGGCGGGATAGTTTTTGCGACACTTTGTAATTGCGGAATGTCTCAATCAATGTAGCCAATAAATATTCGATTATTACACATTATAGAGAATTGTTACCAACTTCAATTTCCATACCAAAGTATTTATTTATTTTTGTTTTAATCTAGTACAACGCGTAACGTCATATTTATTTAATAAAATTTAGTATTCCTTACACCAAGTGTGATGATATTATATTAGAAATCTCAACACGGCCATACTAGGTTTGTTAATTGAAAGGTGACTTTATTTATATCGATAAATGGTCGCGTTCATCCCAACGTAGCGATACCGGAACGATAATCAATTTCCTGCTGAATGCAACTGATTGATGTCAGCCGATGTTGCAGATGCCATTTTTGCCATCAGAAATACGCTACGCGACCGATAAATGATGCTTTAACTGTCATTTATATGACAAATTTCATGTTAATAAACATAAATTGGCATAATTTTATAACGTTAACATTGTTGTGGGGAATGCAAAATGTTCTACAGTGTGAAAATAAACATTCACTTCCCCCCATCTCCAGACGTTAAAGGCGAACTGCAAATGCCTGAATATGTGGACGATGTCACGTATGACAACGAGACGAGCGTTCGTCCTATTTGATCCATGATCCATGTCAAGGTCAACTTTTATGGAGCTCAACTATTTTCCACATAAAAATCAATACAGTTTATTTTATTCATGTTTTTTTAAACAAAAACCTTTATATAATAGTGCCCGCAAAATTTGAAAAGTCGCCTTTTTCTTAACAATTTGGTATATAGAGTAGTTTAAAATTTGACTGGCTGTTCAGATTGCGGCATTCAGTATTAAAGAAAAATATCACATATTAAACTTGTAATTTATAAAATATTAAAGCAATATTTTATTTTATTCTAAGAGGAAGTATCATATATTTTCTTGAATGTTTCAAATAAGCATCTTTCATATTTTGTGCTGAAAAGTTTAAATTTCGATCCAAATTTTGGTAACTAGCTAGAAAGTTTCAAGTGTCAACTTTGCTGCTGTCAGAAGGTATATGACAGATGGCTGAACCATTGAAACTAAGCACAAACTATTTTGAGTGTGGCTGACTTCCGTCTGAGTGCAGTTTCATCGAATAGAATCATTTCATTATTTATTACTAGTTTATTTCCATTATTATTATTGTTTATTACCAAAAAACACAACGTAACTCGAAGAAACACATTGACAGCGCCAAAGATGACATGATAAGTTTTCTGTCATCTTTGACAGCGCTGGGTAAACAAACACAAATAATTGATGCTGTTTATGATACTCAACTGTTGAGAGGCAGCGCAATAATTCAGACGGAGCTCTAACCGATATCACACATTCTCCGTTATTAGGTGCCATTTCTGTCATTTTATTGTTGGTAGTAGCTATGGGAAAAGTAGACAACCCACCTCACTTGATGTTTGAATAGACGAGTTCAGTTTGAGGTCAGTGTGGCCAATAAAAGGTAGATTATATGACAAGAATGACAGTTGATGTCTACTATTCGAAACAAGATTTTTGCAGGCTTTTATCCATGCAAACATCTCAATTGCTTTATTGAAACATTTAATAAATCCCCGAAGAGTAAATCTTGAAATTTACAATGAGGATTTTGCCAATAACTCCGGGTAGATATTATCTGTCATTCTTGTCATAAAAACCACGCCGTTTTTTGTGATTGGGTGAAAATATCAACAAAATTTGTGATCAAATATTTAAACATTCTCGGTATACCAATATATGCATTTTCTAAGTTGTACTTATATACAATACGGTTAAATAAAACCCCTATATATTATTTAATGTTATTATCACTTTTTTACAATCCAAAAATCAATCATGAATGTAATATTATAAAATATGATAAAACTGTATCTTTTTTTTTTCTTCTATTCATTACTTTATATTGTGTTGTACATTATTTTCAACCTTTGACGCTTTTTGTCAAAATATGTGGTGTTAAAAAGGTTAAAACGTTTTTATGGAATTATTTACTTTTCATGATCAAATAAAGATTGGTCCAATTACATAAATTATGTTTTATTTTCCGATCCTTCCACATCCAAATATCAGTGGCGCCTGGTACAAAGGGCAAAGTGCCCACCCATACACCAAGATTAACAGAGAAAGAAATGCAGTACACCATTTTATATTTTTTACCTATTTGGAGCACCAAACTAGATTATACATACACTTGAAAAAAGGGGCTCTCTGATTCCGTCAACCATTAAATTGTAGGTCCAGCAGTACACATATCATCTCTCCTATCCGGGATGTGGATGTAGGTATATTTAGTGAAATTTAGCCACCCCTACAACGATACGCCACTGTCTAATATCCAGAGCAAATTCTTTAATTACAGCTAACAAGGTTCGTTTAGGATTTTCTCAATTATTATAGAGGCATGGAATATTGACGGACTCTATTTAATCTCAAATCTTAAAAGTGTGCACCTGAAGATATCGATTTTCCAGATTTGACACCGCTAGATTTATTTTTTCATTGAAAACATTTTAAAAGTATATGCAATTAGATCTATGAAACAGGAATCTGTTTTTGTTTACGTGAAAGTATCAACGTAGCTGCATTTGAACTGCAAGGCGGTAAATAATGCAAAATTCTCAGTATTTAAATAGAGATGAAGACAGATTAATCAGAGAATAATATACCTACGCGCAAGTTGTGATCAACAAAAATCGTCAAAAATAAAATTCGCAAAAAGCAGTTTGAAATGAAGACTAAACAATTTTTTTAAATTAAATAACAAACAAACGGTATAAACGCGCCTGTCTATTGCTGTGTATTTTTTTGGGAAACGTCAAATTTATAGTGTCAGTCATGTGTAAGTAGCAAACATTTTTACAACTACAATTAAGATTTTTAAGTTTCGACAATGATGTGAATTTCTGCAAAGGGTAAGATATTAATTTTTACTATTATAAATGTGTCGGCGTATTTGTCTTTTACTTTTTGAAAATAAACTGTAGTAAATGCGTTTTAACTACACATACGTCAACATATTTTTTTAGAAAGTTTTTGTTTGCAGTCTGCGATTAATAACTAAATTCTTATCAGTGCTCTTGCTTAATTGTTATGTTTGAATTGTACATTAAAACTCTAAATTAGATGAAATTTCTTGTTCATACAATAATAGATTTAATGTATACATAACCTCACACTGACTTTTTTTTGTTCAAGGTAGGTGTACCGATTGTAAATTTAATGATGATTTAACTATTTATTATACGTTCTTTTAAATAAACCACATTTAAATGTTAATGATGTTACTCATGTGCATTCCATTAAAACAAACAATCACGATCTAATTAAAATTAGGAAATGTAAGTAGGTATATGAACCCAAACACAAAGATATTATGGGGTGTGTAGTTAAAAATAGAAAGTACAATGGTGTTCATTTGAATGAAATTGTGCTATTCATATGTATTAATTTGAACATTTAGAAGAAATTATTTTTCAATTGTGATGTTTTATTTTAGTGAAATCAGTAGGATTAAAAGTATTTGACCTCACCAACATGAGCTCGCTCGCAGGAAAAATGAAAAGTAGATATCAAGATCCAGGAACAGCTATTTTAAAATCTATTGATCCAAACATAAATACTAATCAAGAGATACGGAAACATGCCTCGGGTGACAGTCCCATAAATCTGATACCGGATCTACAATCGCTCAATTTAACTTTTGATATTGATGACAACGATTCTAAGAGTACTCTGCTCATTGATGACTGTGAAAATTTACAAATAAACTCAGAAGAAGATTTTCTTACAGCTCTCAATATAAAACCAAATGAAAGAGTCAAAGTTGTTTCAATATTTGGTAACACAGGTGAAGGAAAATCTTATACTATGAACAAAGTCTTTTTTAATGGCGAAGAAATGTTTAGGACTTCTTCTTCCCAGACTTCTTGTACTCTAGGTGTTTGGGCCATGTATAATCCTGAATTCAAAGTTATCTGTTTGGATACTGAAGGATTTTTGGGTAAGTTTTACTTGCAATTTTTATCTAGCTGTTAAATGATGTTAAAGTTGAGGTCACACATTGATAAACTCTTTAATTGATAAGATTCAGGAGGTAACTATCACAAATTTTTATTTATGTTTAATTTGCTTCCATGTATAATTCATTTTTTACACTAATTTGACATAGTTTATGCTATATTTTTATCAGCTTAAAAGTATTTTTTTTTGTATTTTGTTATATTTGTATCAGCTGACACAAGGAGAGATAATGTAGCAATTTTAATAATGTTTACTTTAAATGATACTGACCTTCATTATATATTTTTGTTTTTATTCATATAATAGTATTTCTTGAATTAGTGACGTCACAGCGTATCATAGGTGTAGAAATAATATTTTTATAAGGGATTCACTTATTAGAACTTTAGTTCTTTACGTTAGGTTGAAGCGAAGCGACAGGGGGTAATTCGCAAAAGATCTGACCGTAACGTTACGTTACGTTGCTGCTTTATGTGCATAGAGCCTCTCTCTCTCTCTTTCGTTTACGAAGCAGCTATTCATATGCTTCGGCCGGGAATCGAACCCGGGTCGCCCGCGTGGCAGGCGAGCATTCTACCACTGAACCACCGATGCTACATTAAAATTCTATGCAAAGCTGGTATTTGCAGTGCTGGTGATATACTTGAATTTATTCGGATACATTTTTTACTATTATTTCCATAATTTTTGTCAAGATTGATCTTTTTTAGAACTTTAGTTCTTTACGTTAGGTTGGAGCGACCGGGGGTCGCGGCGCAAAATATCTGACCGTTACGTTGCTGCGTTATGTGTTTACGAAGCAGCGATTCATAGGCTAAAGTAAACTGTAATGCCGCCATATATCGATGTCTCGGGTTTAAATTTTAAACAAAGGTTGATAATATAATAGTATAATAATCGATTGTTGATAATCGATTAGGAGATATACCTTACAGTTACGCACGTCCGTTTTAAACAAACTAAAAAAAATGCTGCAAAGATTTTAAATTAATCGATAGATTTAAGAAAAAAACCGAGGACAGAATTTTGTAACGAAATAATTCATCTACAACTTGATGATAATCGATTGTTAATCAATCAATCAATAATAATCGATTAATCGATAAATAATGATCGATCTTCTTCAATTTTTATTTTATTTAAGGCATTTCAAAGAAGGAGCATCAGCGCACTAGAATGCTATTAAAAGTAATGGCTGTATCAGATGTTATAATATACAGAACTAGAGCGGAAAGACTTCAAAGAGACATGTATACATTTTTGGGAGGTGCTTCGGATGCTTACAAAAAACATTTTAGTGAGGCATTAAAGAAAGCTCTGAGTAAGGCTGAGGATGGGTTCACAGGTGCTATAGGTCCTGGAGTAATTATCTTCCATGAAACAAGGTAGGTTTATCTGGTATTTAACTACTATACATATCTTCGAGACTTTTATATAAAATTATTTGTTTTCCAGGCATACTGAAACCTTGCAGCATAGTGCAAATGTGACTCAATCTGCCGAAGACATTCTTCGGCAAAACTTTGGCGATTTGAATCTATCATACGATGCATTTAGTTTTATTAAATACGTTGGCGTTAAGACTGTTGGAGAAAAAACTAATTTTGACGATTTGAAAATAGCCTTACTAGATAAATTGGAAAGCACCGAAGTTAGGACGAAGAGGGATGCTAAATACATTTATTTAACGTTAAAGGTATGTTAGTATGCTGTTATAAACTTCTGTATCTGTTTTTTTTTTTAATATTCCAGAGTTTAAATGATAAATACCGTAATGAAATTACAAACAACACTTCGCCATTGTATCTACCTGCCTTCTTCACTTGCACGGATAAATGCCAATCGTGTAAAAGTAATTGCAATCTATCTATGGGTCATAAAGACGACGGGAATCCACATCAAAGTACACAAGAATGTAAATTTCAACACCAATATCAAAACCACGTGTACTTGTGTAAAGTAAGAACTCAATATTTTTGTATTTTTTGATAAATTCATGTTATTTAATTATAGGCTTGTTACAAAAACGGTGAAAAAGTTGTCGTTAAAGCCGGCTATCAAACAGATAATAATTATCTATCCTGGTTTAATTACGTTTGGTCTGGGTATGTAATAGAATGTCCGAAATGTGGAGAAATCTATAGGAGTAGAGAGCATTGGTATGGTAATAAAAATCCTGAAGATGTAGCTGTACGAATGGAAGTAGTTCATATATGGCCGGGGGTGAGTAAAAATATTTTCCCATAAATAGGCCTTTAAAGATGTTACCTTATAATTTAAACAGTATCCTAACGCCATCTAGTGTGTTTTGTGCTTGTCTACGGAAGGTGTCTATTGAGTTTCAGGGTGTTCGTGAACCTGCCGACAGATGTCGCTACAAATTACGTTCAAATTTAATTGAGCTTTACCTTCAATTTACATACTTAGTAAGATCTAACAAATTATATTGTCAATTTAAAAGAAACTCCTGTGTGACTCTTGTATGTAAATCATTGTTAATGTCTTTATAGGCCATACAATTCTACTACGTTTTCATAATTCGTTATATACTTTAAATAGGATAAAATGTATTTACAGGAATCATTCTCGGGATGTCATAATTCCGCTCAAAAAGTATTGGACGGCGTAACTATGGTCACCGATGTTATATCTCACGTTGGATCTCAACCGAAAAAGATTGTAAGCAATTGGGCCACTGATATTATCGCTCCTAGTTATTGGAGACCCAACGACGAGATATTGGTGAGTCATTGCTTTGTTTTATATTGTAAAATTTTGATTTAAAATAATTGTCCTGTAACTCCTCCTCGATAGATATTTCATCTCCCTACTTTAGATTTTACTTAATAATGTCGTTCTTTCCTTTTCTTTTTTCTCTACTTTTTTCTCATTTTTTTACTTTCTCGCTCTATCTTTTTCTGTCCCATTTTTCTTTTCCTTTAGATTTGCTGTTATTCCTCCGTGAAAACGTTTATTTTGCTGTTTTTCGCTCATTCTTTCATTTACTATGTTTATCTATGTTTATATTTTCTCCACACTTTTGCTACTGTATCACTAAGTTCTTCTTTTGTTACCTTCTTTTTTCCCTCAACCTCTTACTCTAACTTTCTTCTTTACTCGACTTCCTTTTCACCCAACCTTCGGTTTCCTTTGCTTAATTGCACTTTCCTTTTATTTTATTTCTTTATCTTCTTGTCCTATTTTTTCTTTTTTTTTATTTGCTATTATTCTCTTCTTATTTTCTTATTTGTTAGTTTTGCTTTATCTTTCTTTTATCCTATTGCTTACTTCATATCTCTTTTCTTTTGCTCTTTGGCTATTTTATTGTTTGTTTTCTTTCTCTTCTTTTCCCTGATCCTTCTCCTTGTTATCCTTTTTCTCTACCTTTTCCTCACTTTTTACTTTCTCGCTCTTTATATTTTTCTGTCTTATTTTTCTTTTGCTTTCGATTTGCTGTTTTTCGCTCATTCTGTTATTTACTATGTTTATCTTTATTTTGTCCACACCTATGCTCTCACTATCTTCTTCTTTTGTTACCTTGTTTTTTCCTCAACCTTTCACTTTATCTTTCTTCTTTACCCGACTTCCTTTTCACCTAACCTTCGGTTTCCTTCGCTTATTTGCACTTTCCTTTTATTTTATTTCTTTATCTTCCTTCCTTTTTTCTTTGTTGTCGATTTGAGATTATTCTCTCATGATCTCGCTCTGTTGTGCTCATTTTTTATTTGTTAGGTTTGCTTTATATTTCTTTTATGCTATTGCTTACTTCATATCTTTTTTTTGCTCTTTGGCTATTTTTTGTTTGTTTTCTTTCTCTAGCTCTTTTTCTTGATCTCTCTCCTTATCTTTTTTTCTCTACTTTTTCCTCACTTTTTTACTTTCTTGCTCTTAATTTTTCTGTCATACTTTTCTTTTGCTTTCGATTTGCTGTTTCGCTCATTCTGTTTACTATTTACTATGTTTATCTTTATTTTGTCCACACCTTTGCTCTCACTATCTTCTTCTTCCGTTACCTTGTTTTTCCTCAACCTTTTACTTTATCTTTCTTCTTTACTCAACTTCCTTTTCACCTAACCTTTGGCTTCCCTCTCTGTCCTATTCTTCCTTCGCTTTGTTGCATCTTTTGTCCCCTCCGTTGCTCTATGGCTATCCTCTTTCAATACCTTCTTTTCTTCTTTTTTTTTATTTCTGTCTTATTTCTCCTTTGTTTTTGATTTGCGATTAGTCTCTCCTGTTCTCGCTCTATTTTTGCTCATTTTTTTATTATCTTTCATATATCCTATCCTTTGCTCACTTCCTATCTTATTTCTTTTGCTTCTTCTCTATTCTTTGCTTGTTTTCTTTCTCTATCTCTTTTTCTTGATCTCTCTCCTTGTTATCTTTTTTCTTTTGATCTCTTTTCCATTGGCTACTTTTTAGATTCTTCCTTTTATTCTTCTGCTCTTTATCTTCACCTCTCTACAACTTCCTCTACCATTATCTATTTATCATTATTCTCCGTTTTCAGCATTGTCACAAATGTCAAACTCCCTTCCAACTCTCAACCAAGAAGCACCACTGCCGCGCATGCGGTGAAGGTTTTTGCGAAGCGTGCTCTTCTAAAAAACAACCAGTTCCATCACACGGTTGGCTCGAAGACGTACGAGTATGTGACGACTGTTACACCGATCAACCTCCTAGTTTGTCCCAAGCCGTCGATTCAACGGAAAATCGCGCTCGACAAATGGGCGAAACCGTCATTAAAATCGTTTCGGCAGTAAAATCGGTATTAGACATACCGAAAGAATACATCAAAGATTCGGCAAGACCTTCGTATTGGACACCAGACAGCGAATGTATCCATTGTTGGGTATGCAAAAAACCTTTCGGACCTTTAAGGACGCTGCACCATTGTAGAGACTGCGGGAATGGAGTTTGTGATGATTGTTCACGTTCTAGAAAACCGGTACCGATGAGAAGGTGGGACAGTCCAGTAAGAGTTTGTAATAATTGTTGCCGATGATTGGTGCCATGTAAGAAAGCTGCGCATTTTTCGTTTTAGTTGTATCTGGTAGGTAGGAAGGCGAATTCAAAACAACCTTTTTGTATGACACGACAAAATATTGACAAGAATGACATTATATATACACTACGCGTGCGCTTGTGCGAAAATTCTCTCTTACTATTGGTTAGTCTTAGTGTCAAATCGAAATGACTAAGATTCCAACTACCGTGAACTGTATTAAAACTAACAAATATTTGACAGAAGTGTAAACGTTTTTATGTAATTATTGTCAATTTTATGTTGACAGCTGTGCTATAATAATAGGATTATAAAGAATTATGATTTTTTATATTTACATTCAAATATTTTGTTGTTTTAACAAAAGTAGTCTTAGCTGGCATCAATGTTTTTATTTTTAATGTTTTTTCACGTCTCAAACTCCTGTGATATCCTTAACTCAATGTTCATAACTTTTTCTTACTGTCAAAAATCTCCTCGACACTTACTTGACGAGCAAACATCTTTAGTGTCATATTCTATGAGTATCTTTGAGTTTTAATGTGTTCTGTGCACATTTACTTATTCATCCAACACTTTGACCAATGAAAATGAATAGAAAACTCGGCACTTGTACAATAATTCTTATTCATATATTTCTAATTGTTCTTCTTCTCTATCGTTTTTCCTCTTCTTTCCTTTGATGTCCTCAGCTTCGATGAGGATGGACTACTCCACTCGAGACTTCATGTCTCTGCTTTGACAGTAACTTGACAATTTAATATCCAGTTTATGTTTTAAATTCTCTATTCGTCTCTATCCTGCGTATTTCAATCAGTCTTTCATGATTTATTTCGAATTTCTATCCATCCCTTCAAAGTATCTCTGTTTTTTAATATTTCTTGCATTTTTATTTACTTATTTATTCAAAATTTTGGGTACTTTCTCCAAGATCTCAGATATTTCAGTAACCATTATCATACAAGACCGGAGTGTTCTTTCTGTTGTTGAAATTGGCCTTGACTTGGTATTTTAAAGGCAACTTGTACTTGTACTGTACTAGATCATTTTTGGAAATATCGGATGATAATGGACGCTGTATAAATATCATGAATGTAGGATTAAAGTAAAAGCACCCGAAAATAATTAATTTCATACAAAATAGAAAAAATAGGTTATCTATGTAACCTAGAAGAGTAATTTTCTAGTCCGAATGTGTATAAAATGTGAATGGAAATTTAGTTGGTAGTGCCTTCCTACTCTACTTAAGATACCGATACCCAAAATAATTCCCTGACGATATATATCATCTGCGTGTTAAGATTTTTACTTTTTTAAGAAGTTATGCAACATAATTTTTTAGCTGTTAACTATTTTAATATATTTTTAAATGACGGTGGCTGCTTTTATTCAACAGGTTGTTTTTTTGTATAGGTCAGTAATAAAAAGTTACTAGAATTAACCAAGCAGTTGTTCTAAACCTTTTAATATCGTTGCAGTGTGTTAACATAATATAACATTCCTTGGCGTATATGCACACAATCCTACACAAACGCGGACGACAGAGACAAATACACAAATTTATGACATCCAAAAAGCACAAACTTTGATAACTTTGAAACAACTGGACGTAAACATTGACGGATACATACAAATGGACATAAACATTGACTTCTACAGACAAACAGATGTAAACATTGACAGGTACAGACAAATAGGCGTAAACATTGACAGATACAGACAAATGGACATAAAAATTGCCATATACAGACAAATGGACATAAACATTAACAAATAGAGACAAATGGACATAAACATTGAAAGATACAGACACATGGACATAAACATTGACATATACAGACAAATGGACATAAACATTGACATCTACAGACAAACGGATG
>CAJUYG010001389.1:0-44085 GCA_910591675.1 Galerucella calmariensis
TCAAACTCAATTTCTCACTATTGTTGAGAGATGCAGTGATATTATCACTTCTATCATCTTCCCACCACAGCAAAACAACCATACACAAACTAAAAGTCATCTTATCTCAAGATATATGTTCAAACTTCTGGCTGTTAAATGAAACTTCGTTGATATTTATGGAAAATGAGTGTTGTTGTCTTTCACGTTGTGGACTTTCGATAAAAAAACATGCAGCTTACTCAACCCCATGGTGAAGTGAAAATAGTCATGCCTTATAACGTCGAATATTTTCAGACAACATAAAAATTTATAATTTGCATAACGATCTTCAACTCCCAGAGGTATTCATGAAGCAAAGAGAACCAAGGAAGAGGTCTAATGTTTTTATGATGGGACATTGCTGGTAGAAATTAAAGTTGTTACCAACTTTGCTATGAATAAGTCTGAAACAAGAGATTAACTCTCCAAATCAAAGCAGAAAATTGTCGTTCCAAACGTTATTTTTATGGAAAATTGTAGCCGTTTAAATTGGAAAGGCAATTCTGAGGGCATCAAGGGAGGGTCGGCGATTTCATCAAGCGAAACGAGGCGCTCGAATTTTATTCTCGCATTCGTAATTTTTTGGCGATTACTCCTAAGATATTCATTTAAATTATATGGAGTAAATGAGTGGGATACTGTGCATAAAATGCTTTGAGCATCTAATTTATTTAAAATAATAAGTATCAATACCGTATTTGTGTAAATAGTTTCTACTTTACCGTATTATAGACTTGCATAAGATACATAATTATTCTACCATAGACTATTTCATTATATCTAAAAGGGAATAGGCTTTTCGTTGAAAGCTTCCAGGCAACTTTTTTTTCGACACCTTCAACTAATATATTAATATTTCAACCAATGTAAACAAAAACTCAACAAATTATATTAAAACCCTCCTCCAGAACAACTTCATCCATTGGTAGAAATAGCATGGAAAAGTGTGCGGTAGTTTTTGAGTTTATCGCGAACAGACAGACAAACAGCGGAAAACTTTATTTTATGATAATTAGGTATGTAGTGATATTCTTAAAACTTTAACGGAAAATGAATGTGTTTCCTATTATTTCTGACGGTTTGTAGCGCCCCAAGCATTGTATATATGTGTGACTGTCTGAAGATTCCACTAAATTATTCCTACAAATCTTTCAAAATGATAATTTTTGGTCCTCACAGCAACAAAACCAATTTTGTTTAATTATATCGTGAAATAAACTCATTTAACATTTTATGGGTTCTCTAATGGTCTTAAGCTTTACCAAATTGGACAAATTTGTGGATTTTTGATGAATTTCTGTTTTGTTTCAGCGGATAGTAGTTTTTTATTGGCGAATGCACAAATAGTGGATTACCCAATTGTGTATTGCAACGAGTCTTTCTGCAAAATATCCGGCTACAATAGGGCGGAAGTGATGCAGAAGTCTTGCAGATGTGCCTTCATGTTTGGCGAACTGACCGATAAAGAGACGATCAGCAGAGTGGATCACGTGCTGGAACACCAGCTCTACGATCAGTTCGAAATACTTTTGTACAAGAAAAATAGTAAGTTTTCTGTATTTTTGTTGTAGTTTAAGTTTTTTAGAAATAGTTTTCTTCTACATTTGTTATTTTCACACACAAAGCAGCTTGGTTCTAAAATAATGTTCTAGCTAAATACTGAAAATACAATAAAGCAATAATAGTTAGATATAACCAAATATTAAATATTCTTCCAAATGTGTATTCAAATAAAATGATTCAATTTATCTGAGATTTAGGGTTGACAAGGAACATGTTTACCTCCATATGATTAAATTCCCATTTAATACGGGCAAGCTACTTGAAAAATTATTTTACATTGATCCTGAAAATCGTTACTGTTCGCGACTCTTTTCTGTTCTGTGATCTAGTAGTTCTGTGATCTAGTAGGGCTTAGACAATCAAAGATTCTTCTAGGTGACTACAACCTGTTGGGATCAAATAATAAATGCATAAGTCGAAGTAAAACTGCGCTAAGAGTTTTAACAGGAATCCTAACGGAACATTGTTGCCTGAATGGGCACCTGAAAAAGCTCAAAATAGTGGAGGAAGAAGAGATTTAACTAAGTTGAAGCCTGCACTGCCTGCAGATATCCTAATATTTGTCCGGGATATAGAGCTAAAGGAGCCACTAGTCTTCGAGTCTCCCCTCAGAGACTGAGTAGGAGTTATGGGGCAAAATAGATCTTTTAGGTCTCAGTGAATGTGACCCCAAAGTACGTACATAAATATATTGTAGTGAGCTACACCTACAGTCCTTACTACACCATACATGCTTTGGCTAATTTTCCGCAAAAACTCGATTATGTTTTCCAATATAATTAAAATGTTGACTATGGTGTTTGGCAAAAGTTTAATGACGAACTTGCTATGGATAACCCAGCACGATATTTACCGATTAAAACGCTGAAGGAGTGAAGAAAATTGTTGTCTAATCATCATTTTACTAAATGCTCAATATGTCGGCATATCAGTATTCTCACAGTATGTGATTTGTATGCTATCGAAATTTGTTCCGAAAGAACCAGTATCGCTGAAGAGGTGTCTAGTTTACGTCCGTTCAAAAGGATTATGGCTTGCGGCGGAACGTATGGTCAAGGCCGAAAAAAGCACAGGAATTTCAGGTTTTGTTCACTTTTCCCTATTCCTTCGGAGCAGAGCAGAATATAAAATTGAAGATCAATCTGCTCACTTATAAATTAACGAATGTTCCTATTCTAAGAAAATTTATCATTTCAAAAGTGAAAATTCTTCCCTTTCAAATGCACTCATTTGGCTGGAGGGAGAGAAGCTAGACTGTTGCTGTAGAAAAGTTACCCCTTGTATTTATTGTTATGTTCACACCAACTGAATTGTCCAATTCTTTTTATTGTACGTACTGCTAGTGCCTTTGTTATTATTGGAATCCTGAACTTGTTAAATTACTCTTACTGGTCGTCTGGGATATTCCAGCTCTTCTTTTGAATTCTGTGATTTCGTTTTTTGGTTCAGGTCCAAGATTCACAGACGTATATTAGAACTGACCTACATTCGAAATTGTATAGTTCTATTTATGTTTGTTTTGATATCTTTCTATATGATTTAAGTTATGGTTCATGGCGGAGTAGAATTTTACTGCTCAATTCTTTCTCTCATTTCAACATCTCACTTTTCAATTCTTTCGTAATGAAATCATAAGTTTGTCAATTATTTAACCTGCGCAACTTCAATCTTGTCCATTTCAATGTCTAATTCGATATGTATTTATATTCTAAATTACAGTGTCCGGTGGAATATTTATTACTGTTTGTGGTATATTCGAGGATATGCCCATGAGGCAAAGGATTATCATAATGTCGGATATTCAAGCAGCCAAAAGCATTGAACTCTCGTATAATCAGTTCCACCCTACTATGGATCGCAGGAAATAGAAATGGAAGGCAGATGGAATGGGAAATGGAATGGCAGATGAGTGTGACTCTAACACCCTGTTGGCCGGAATTCTTCTGCGGAATCAGTTACAATGTATTATTGGAAGGAATAGGTAAAGCCGAAAAAAAATATCTGAATATTGGGCAGAACTAGAAGAGCTTAGACAATCAAAGGTTATTCTGGGTGACTACAGCGTGATATCGAATGAATACATAAATCAAAGTAAAGCTGCACTAATAGTTTTAATAGAGATCCTAACGGGACATTGTTGCCCTAATGGACACATGCCCAAAATAGTGGAGGAAAAAGAATTTCAGGGCACAACACCAAGGAGAATACTAAATGGAAAAGGGACACCTACTTTAGTTAAAGCCTGCAATTGTCATGCAATTTCTTAGAGGAATGGGACTATAATACCTATATAGAACTATAATCAATGATGAAAGAAAATGAATACATATATTCTTAATACAAATTCCATTTCCAGCTCCATTGGTTTGGGACATATTTTCAAAATGGCGTCAGAAATAATCTATTTTTTTAAAGGTTTTATCATCATTTTTATTCTAGTTAAAGCTGTATTTATTTTTTTTATTTTTTTTCATTTTTCATCATCTGCATTATTTGCTAGAGCTCTGATAATTTCAACATCTCCTTATCCATATATCAGTTTAAAATTTGAGCTTTTCCTGCATTTTATGTACAAAAGTAAACAAGAAATATTTTGAACGTCTACAGAAAATGGCGAATGCGCTGATAAGTAGCCACCATTTTCTCAATTTTTAAGAAATTCCACAAGCGAGCCGATGAAATTAATTGTTTTTGCCCGAGATAAAATTATAATTGAAATTTTAAAATAATCAAGGAAATAAAATATGTAAATTTAATATATCTTACATGAAACGCTAATGAAAGTTATTTTGGAACCACCATATCTTTTGTGAAATATCAATTTCATCCTTATAGTGGAACAAACTTAAGATCGCAACCTTTTAATGCCAATAATTCTCCAGTGAGAAATTTTTAATTCGAGTGGAATCAACTGGTGAGTACCTTTTAGTACTAGTGGTGTACATTTTCAGAATACTTCAAACCAACAATATTTTGGAAAAAAGCAAAGACATAATTTTTGTTGAAAGTTTTCAACAGAATTTATTTACAAAAATAAACACAACTCGTGCTCATTGAAAATATTGATATTATATATACCTACACAAAAAAAATTATTAGATGAAACTAAAATAGGATCCCAACAATCTGTCTGTTTTTTAAAAAGTTTTACTCACATCCCAGGGAATCTAGGTGAAAAATGAATTATTTTTTGTCTCTCCATCCATTTGTTTTGAAACTTTCTATCAAAATAATTTCTAGTATCAAACTAGAAATGTACATCCTTATTTATTGTCCAATCTCCATTCGAGTACAAGTGTAATGAATCTCCACAAACCAATATCAGTACCATATTAATAACTGATTTTCAAGTCTCTTTTTTATATCCAACACTACTTGTAACTATGAAAGGTTCGAGCTCTTTGTTAAAGCTTCTTTAAACAGCTTATCGCCGATCCGGGATTCTAGAATGGAATATTCTCAAAACCATCCCCATCCCCAACTATTGAAATCCTATTAATTCTTTCTTGTATCAAATATTTCATTTTTCCTACCACAATAAGACTTTTATAACAAAAGTTAGTTCCCAATAAACTGCAAACAATGTGATATTTAGCAGAAATATATGTGTAGGAAAGACAAATGAACATCGAATAATAAATAAAATTTCCGCAAAATGGAATAATAAAATACAGGGTGATATATTTGAAATAAGCACGATTTTAGGGATTTTCCACCCTGAAATGAATTCGAAAATAGTCTTTTCACCAGAGAGAAGAGGATTTTTTTAGAGTTAATAAATTTTTAGAGAATCCTCACAATTCAAAGAGTTTGAGGAGCCCCCATAAAAATCTTATTTTCAAAACATCCTGTATATTCAAAAATATTTCTAAAATGTAAACACATGAAAATTTCTTCATTCATTATATTGAGTGAATCAAGTGGAACTAAAGCTTCATGATTTTGTCGCGATTTTAAGTGTCCCACTATATTTCATTCTATGTTTCGTTTTGCATGGTAGATTCTCATTTTAATGAATAAATTACTTAATTATATAAATATACCAAATAACTTCACACCTCGAATTTAAAATTTTACGATAATTCCATTTTGATTTATGCAGTAGATCCAAGAAGAAACTTCCAATTGTACGCTTGACAATTATGTACAAAGGGGTTTTTTACATTATTTTAACTTTGAGTAGAAGTTAAATAGTAAATTGAACATATTTTTAGCCACGATATTGTTTTTCCAAATATTCTCTCTTCTTCAGTTTATCGCTGCATTTTATTTATTCCTTCAGATGTTCAAGTACTTTTTTCTACAACCACTAGGTAGAGGTTTATTTGTAGAGCAGTCAGGAACCGTCACAGGCATGGGTGTTAAAAAAAATGTTTTAGAGACAATTTGGTAGTTGGTGATTTGAAAATATTTGTGTTTTTTTTTTGTTTGCAGTTGTGGATAAGTTGCCAACTACCATCAGAATAATTCACTGACTAGGATAAAAATTTCAGATAGAGGCACGCGGATTATGATGCTGTTGAAAGTTACAAACTTTTGGTAGTTGGTTGTGTACACAGATTTTTTAGGTTTTGAATAATTGTCTTTTATTATGACAAAAAAAACAACGGAATAGCAAACCACTCCCTTCTGAAATATAGTTTATGTTTGAAATATACCTTGAATTTTGATCATAAACTACAACTCGCGTAATTATCAGGTGGATATAAGTAGATATTAAAGATTACATGTCATGCGTCACAAGGGCGTAGGGAGAGCGGGGCACAGTAGTTAGTTTCACTGTATACCTTTTTGTTTGAAGGAACTTAAAATACATACAATAATCAGGTAATGTGACTACCTACTACGACCTAATTGTCTTTAAATACTTGAGGAACTATGTAGTTTGGAAAAATTCCTGAAATATCAGCTTATGTTACATTTTCCATGTCTTGATCTTTGCATTTTTTTAAATATCTTGCCAAAGTTATTCTGGGTATTTATATAGCTTTTAGGCCCATAGCTTTGTAATTCCTCTCCATACTTTTCTATCTTTGGCCTTTTCTCTCCATCGGTTCACATTCTTTTCTTTCAGGTCTTCTAGTACAACTTCCCTCCATCTTTCCCTTAGTTTGCCTCTTTTCTTCTTGCCTCCCGGAACTCTCCATGCTATTTGTTTCACTATTCTTCCTCCTTCCATCCTTTTTATGTGCCCTAACCACTGAATTCTTCTTGATGTAATAGTTGCATCTATTTTGGGTTCACGATAAATGTTGTATAGTTCTTCGTTAGTCCTTCTCATATACACCCCTTCTACTTTTTTCCCTCCCAGCATTCTTCTTAACATTTTCCTTTCCCATCTAATTACACTTTCTCTTTGTTTTTTGTTTAATTCCCATGTCTCACAACTTTACAATATCGTAGGCTTCAATATAGTACTGTACAATGTTAGTTTTGATTTCCTTGACAGATGATTTGACCGAACTAGGTGATTTATTGCTCCTGCACTTTTGTTAGCTTTCATGATTCTATTCATAATTCCCTTTTCTTCACTACAATCACTATTTAACAGGGTTCCTAGATATATAAACTCTTCCACATATTCAAATTCGATGATTGCTCTTTGGGATTCTACTCTAAATTTGTCATTTGTTGTCTGGTTTCCGAGTCTCATCAGCTTACTTTTCCGTTCGTTTATCGTAAGTCCCATTTTAGCGGCCGCTTCTATTAAATTCTTTGTTATTTCACCCAAATTCTTCTCTGCTCTTGAAATTATGGCCATATCGTCCGCATAACAAATAATTTGATGGCTTTTATGGTAAATATGTCCCTCTCTATTCAATCTGCTGTCTCTTATAATTTTTTTGATGCAAGGTTGAACCTCCTATTTAAAAATATATTGAGCTGCTTGCTTAATAGAGAGTCCACCATCCAAATTGCTCTGGACAGCTGATACCATTATATCAGGTTCTGTAGGACCAATTGTGATTTTTCTTTTCCTATTCCGAGTCATTTTTCATTGCTGTAACGCAAACAAAACGCAATATCAATATCTCAAAAAGTATAACGGGAGCACATAGGCACCTCTTCATTTTACTAACAAGCAGTGACTACTGTACTCCCAAGTATGGCTAACCATTGTTAGTGCAAATTCAAATTAATGATGCTTAATTTATAAACTTGATAAAAATGTCATGACAATCGTAAAGATTCGACCTCTATTTGAAGAAATAACTTCCCTCTTAAATAATCACCGATTTCCGATGTTCTGATACACTAAATAATTTACAATGCACTCAATATATCAACATGTAGGTCGGCGAGATGGTTTGAAACTAAATGCTCAAAATAGTCAGTACTATGGCTTCGGGCGTCCACCCGGCACTATAGTGGAACGCCTCTGATGCGATAACTACAGTGAAGCAGTATCGAGCGCTTTTAGTACTTGGATGGGTTACCACTGGGGAAGGCCATAGAACTACTGGGGTGAGTAGCATATCACAGCTCGCAGGCATTATAGCAATGAGCAGGAGGTAATATGTAGATATGCAGTCTTTCAGAGGAATCATAGAACTGAGGTCCCGAGTCCATGGATGTTGGGCTCGATAAAGAACCCTACCACTGGTTCGAACTCTAGTGGGTTCTCCAAATTTTCCGGATAGGGGTAGGCATCGGTAATTAGCTTTAGTCGCAGAAAAAGACCGACGTTGAATAACCAAATGAAAAAATATTGTGGGTTCCTGTGTGGATTCTAAAATTAGGCACCTTATACGCTAGATAAATGACCACTGTTGGTACCCCGCTTTTCCCTACCCAGGATCAAAACTAGGGCAAACCATGGTCGTTATTGTTGAGAAAAGCAGAAAATGGTGGAGGGTAAGAATTATAAAAATAATAGTTTCAGTTTCAAGACCGTGACTAGGAAATAAATAGAACGCTGTTTAATATCATTTTAATGTCTGTTAATATATCACATTTTAAACGTTTTAATGCTTCGTCGTCCTGAAACTGTAGAATTTCAAGGAGTTTTAATGGTGAAACATAAACTTATAACTGTGGTTGTAAAGATACATCAATACGGTTTTTAGGTTAAGGTCGCTACCTACTTTCTACCCATTCTGCATAGTTCTTGAATGATTAAATTTTCAAATCGATCAGATCGGAATCTGGTGTATTGTTGAAACTTCTATTAATTGAATTTTAAAAACGGTAATGAACAGTTACCAAAATACTTTTCGTGATTGAGGTGTTAAAATTTTTTAAAAGTCTATGGAAAAGTCGTCTCGATGAAGTGGGCAGTAGATACTTGAATCTCAAATATTTTCCTTTGTGAGTTTGCTGATATTTTATCACCTTAACATTATTTCGAATATAAATGTCACGTCACACATATATTGTGGTAGTTTTTAGCATTGTGGGTCACGTTTCTCAGTAGCGGATTTAGGATTACACCCGGATCTAGGGCGGCACATTTTGAGGGGCGCCAAAATTAAAAAATCGATTATGTTCTCTGTGAGCTGTAAGACCAAATTTTAAAGTTCATTTAATTGCCCTCTTACTGTCTAAACATAGCACCGTTTCTAACATTTTTTTGTTGATTTAATTGTTCGGGCAAGTACTGAAAAAAATAGCATTTCTTACACAATTTACACAATAGTCCACCAATGAGCCAACCCGGCTTCCGTACATGTGCGGTAGAGTTAGTTTAAAACCTCATGGATGCTACGTCACAGATGTGCAAATGACCAAAATCGGTACAACGCGGCAAAATGTTTTTAACTTTACCGCTATACATGCAGTTTTGCCACGTAGCACCCATGTGGTTTTAGAGAGCTTTTAGACGAGACACTTTGTAGCCGACCACTAGTGTCTGAAAAGAATCGCTGGGTTAAAAATACATTAATATAAATGGACGCATTCACACACCGAGAAAAAGATTTATTTGTAACAATCAAAATCTTATTATGTCAAATAAATATGATCTTCCATATGGCCTAACAAGCAATTTATATTTTTTTGTTGGAAACAAATGATCCTTCTTCAAGAAAACTATTAATTTTCACTAAAATTCAATATATTTATCATAACCGAACTATAATTTTCATAAACATTATATTGCCTTATAGTGAAAAAATATATTTCCCTAAGAAACCGAATTATTTATGGTATTGTCTTTTGTGACCTTGAAGTTACCTACATGCACTATTCAATACACTGAGCTTTTGAAATGTTTTTAAATATTTAGAAATATATTATAAGTTCACGGTGTATTAAGCAGTATGGGTAACTTCCACACGGTTCTCCAAATAATTAGGTTACTTAGGAAAATATATTTTTCACAAATATTTGTCTAAGCCGTTTCCAGACTATGTCGAACAACAAAGTTGACTTTCGTTTTGTATGTGTGGACAAGTCGATAGAATTGGTCGATGTCTGAACACAGATTAAAATTACAGTATTTTTATGACAAACATGTTTAAATGTAGGTAATAAAAATTAATGGCCTTTATTTATGCATAAAACTGTTTAGTAGGAAAGCAGGATAGGAATAAAAAACTTGCTGCTGAATATTTTGATCTATTAAAAAGAAAACTATACATTTTTAAAATGGATAAGTACCATACATTTATAAAATGGAAACCATACATTGTTAAAATTAAACAAACCTACATGATCTAAAACATAACCAACAATGGTATCCGCAAGATAGCCTTGTCTATCCTTAAGTGTGCTCATAAATGCTTTCCCCATAGTAGTTTTTTAGAGTTCTTGGAATAGATCTGACAGGTTTAATTGAGAAATGTGTACGTTTGAGGTACATTTCGCTTGCTTGTTACTTCTACCTATATTTGAATATGATTGTCATTTATTTCCTCACTTTTAAAGATATCTCACAATTCTTGTAATCGCCATGAGTTTAACAATTCATTTATTCAATTATTAAACTTATTTTTGTCCAGAGCACTTTAACCACTTACTTCACAAAAACAAAATCATTAGTAAAATTGCAAAAACTGATCTAATTTCACATGCAGACTGACGCCAAACGTATTCAGGTGGTGACCGTTACTGAATAATAGGGAGGGTGGGGTAAGAATTATTTGTTTCAATTGCCACATAATTTGTAGGCTAATGTGATTTCTAACGGGTGAAGAAATATGTGATTTGTAGCGAATAAGTTTTTTTTTCTCTTAACAATAAATGTACAATTATACTAAAATACTTATTTTTTCAGTATAAAGTAGATTTTATTTGAGGCTAATAATCTATAGGCTTATTAAAAAAATGTAAATTTCTGTCAAAACTTTCAAATGATTTACTATGAATATTCAATTTGTTGTTTTAAAGTAATGGAATATTATTGAAGATGTTAGGTTTTTTTCTGGGTAATGGAAACAATTTTTACCCAAATATCATTGTTATATTTTTTAACAAAATATTATATTGTGCTTCGTAGACTTTTATAGTTTCTGAAGAACAATTGTATGAAGGTGTGCATAAAGTAGAACAATTTTTTTTACATTAAAGAAATTACACTCGAATGAATCATTTTTTTGTATCAAAATTTCCCAATATTTTCACGTTAATATGGCTTCTTAATAATAAATAAGCAATGTTAGTTTTAAACAAAGGGGGGTCAAACAAATCAGTTTATTTGTCTATAAATAACTTTTCTCTTGGTGCACGAGACACAGATGAATGCGTCTATTTATATATTCATGTATTTTTAGCCACGCGATTTTTTTCAGACACTAATGGCCGGCCACAAAGTGTCTCGTCTGAAAGCGCCTGAAACTAACTCTACCACTAGTCCACCAGGCTCCAATGAGGTAACTCGGTTTCCTTCTAAGGAGTTGCGTGTGGTCGCGTTCAAAGTTATTAGATTTGTCCGTTTTTCATCAATAATGATACACATTTATTGTTGTAGAGCCACACATATCGACAATTTTGTTTGTTCTGTGGTCGGCTTTTTTGTTGATGAAATAACAATAACCAAGATAAAAGATATTGGCGATAATGAAAAGAACAAGTGATGATTCAACTTTGATAATTCAATCAAATTCTTGTCCAGTTCCATTTTTTAGACAGACTATAAGAAATCAGCAAATATCTCAATAACATTTGTTACTGCAGACATAAAATTAATATTGCTATGAATTCCTACTTATAAAAAGATGTAAACTATCGCAAAGATAAGATCTTGACATAAAAAAGGATAGTTGTTTTCGTTATTTGGTGATTTATCCAAGTGTTCAATAAATTTCGGCAAAAATACTCACTTAAATTCAACCAACCATGAAAATCGTTTTATTGATTATATATTTACTGAACTTGGGTTACTTTCGTTGAATGAAAACAGTTAGGCAAAAGGAAATACCTAACCCAACCTAATTTAAGTTAGTTGTTTTTTTTTTGGACTTTTTCACTTTCGCTCTCCCCTCAAAATATTGTTGGAAATAACAAATTCCCAGAAAATTTGAACGCTTAATATTTCCGCTTAGAGATTCCCCTTTTGAAAAAGTGAAATTTGATAATTTTGCTTGAATATCTATATGTATTAGTTTGATAGTCAATAACATGAGTAGGCTTTATGGAAGCCAATTCCACCATTCGGTTCATGTTAAAAACAAGTGGAATACGGCTATTCCCAAAGGTTCAAACAGGAGGATCGACACTTTAGTGAAGATTGAAAATTTTCATGAAACTAAAACTATCCACATTATCGATTATATCAGAATTATTATATTAGTTTTGGTTTTGTAAAATGACTCAATATAGTAGGTTTATTGTATCAAAAGGGCAGCTGATAATCAAGGGATGTCTAAGCGCCTCCTGCATTTGTGACACACAACTGTTTTTCGCCTTTCGAATAATCCAAAAAGAAAATATAACAAAAAACTTTGACATACACTGACGTTTAATTGAAAAATTCACGTGAAACGTCAAAGTGAATAAGTGACATGGTGAAAACTTTAAAAATCATGGCATTATGAATTTTCCGTTATATTTTTGGTTTTCATATGATTGGTTTTCCGGTAAGGTAGGCGATAGACTTATTTGTATGAAAACTTTCTGTGAATTCTTCTATTTGCATCCAAATTATCGTATTGTGGCTAAAAATTGATGCACATTTTCAATTAATGATAAGCATTTTTCTCTCAGAATAAACTGGCAATGATGAATTTCATTTATGAAATTTCCATTTGAAACTATACGTTGGTGTAATTGCCCGCTAATAATCGAAATATTCAGTGTCATCCCCAAAGTACGCTCAACTAAGTTCTGTCGTTTTTGGAATACTACATTTGGAGCTTATTATGAGGTTAACACTGTATAATAACAGAAAATCTTCATATATTTTCTTACATTAGTTACTTTTTTCTACTGAGGGATCTACTGTCATACCAATCAAAAAAGTTAGTCGCTAATATAGCTTCCAACCAAATTTCTACTGCACCTGCAATTATTAATTATTTCTACGTTAGGAGAGCCGTTTTTTATGTATAAATATTAAATAAAAAGACCTTAACAAATCAAATTTTATAATGTACATGACTTAAATTCACGCTTTACCTATAACCATGTAAATAATAATTTATTTCTCTTTTTTTTCTTTGCCCCTGATCTACAACGCGCATGATTTTTTAGAAAATAAAGGTACGTAGCTTTGGTTCTAAAGTCTGCAGTTTTTGCTTTTTTTATTTCTGAAAATGCTTGTTTGGATGAAATTTAGGCAAATTGAATGGTTAAACTGTTGTTTTCAAAAGGCATCCTTTTCCGAGGCGTTCCATGCTTAGAACTCACTCTGTATATGAAATAACTATAGCATGTCGGTGCAGCGTAGACTGACGTCATTCAACCAATGGTGGAATAGTGCCTATTAATTTAAGTGTCGAAACTGACAGTTTAGTAAATACAATAGCCTTCTTGCTGTGCGTCATCGTTTGTGACGTATATCCGGGTTTTGGGTATGCCGTTTATTTAATTTGCTATTTTAACATAAAGCTAACCTTAAATTTGATTAATGAAATCATCAGGATCGTTTTCAGCCAAATTCGAAAAAGCTATGAAATTAATAATTACCAGATTCTTTTTCTAGCTGATTTTCCTTGTATCTAGGCATATTCCTTTATTATTTAAATGAATATGACAATAAAATTAATATTAAATGATGAAATGAAACAATATGATTTGTCAAAATCTACATTATATTAAAAAAAAATCGAAGTTGGGACGCTACTTTGTTAGCGAAACGCGTCACAACTTTAATTTTAATATAATGTAGATTTTAACTAATCAAATTGTTCCATTTCATCATTTAGAATGGATTTATATCAAGTAAAAGCCTCATCTATTCAAACCAATATTAACTTTTCTTAAATAATAATTGACCATAAACAACAAAGTACAGACCAGACGAGAACTGTCAGTGGAACATTAGAAAAAGGCGTAAAACACATTGCCGCTACGAAAGTTACGTCTGCATCCTATTTTGAATGTTGTTGTTTCTCTCGATTGAAAAGGTCGCGTTTGTGCGTAATCTCAACTAATAAAAATTTTTATTTCAAATATTAGGGTTAACGTTTCATTATTCATTATAACGGTTCATTATTGTTATAACTTAATTAGGATTAATCACAGACCTGCCTTCTTTCCATTTCTTTCAACGTAATGTATCAGAAGAACATCAACAATCGATGACGGACACCAAGAAGGATATTATATGAAATCTAGTACTATCATCAGTTTGATAGCCTCTTACTACTTTTTTTTCTCTGATTTTTTGGGAATCAAACCACAATAATGTTTTTTATTTTTTATTTCGACGTTGTCAAGATTAATAATTAGTTATTAAATAATTTTTGGTCCCTATCTGACACAACGAAAAAATTCGACAACTAGACAATCAATAATATTTTGAAGTTTAAGTCTACAAAACTATGTTATTAAATTCTATTAAGGTCCATAGTGGCATATGAGCAGTGACGGAGGACAGTGGGACGCACATGGGGTCTGTCGCCCCGTGTGGTCACCTGGATCTACACTGCAATAATAAGACCCATGTTAACGTATGGAGCAATTGCATAGGGACCGAAGGTTCTACAAGCAACGGCCATCCAAAAATTATATCAAATACAGCGAATGGCTTGTTTGAACATCACAGGAGCCATGAGAACAACACCAACTGCAGCAATGGAACTAATTACTGGTCTGACCCCTCTGGACCTACACGTTAAGGAGGTTGCGTTAATGGCCATGGTACGATTGCGCACGGCTGGTGTAAACCCCGAAGTAGGAATGGGCCAATTGAGGTTGAGCCTATGGAACGAAGCGCTCACTGCGCTACCTCTGCTGCAGGCAGCCAACGATGCAAATGAACCCAGGTTTTTGTTTAACAAACCCTACAAAATTCAAATAAAACAGAACACAGTGCCAGATGCTGCAATTTCAATACGCATATATACAGATGGTTCAAAAATGAAAGAAGGCTCAGGCTGAGGAGTTTACTCGAGAGCACTGAGCCTCAAGATTAAGTGGGGAATGGGAAACAATACCAGCGTGGTTCAAACAGAACTGGCTGGTATCTCAATTGCCACAAAAGAACTAACCAGAAGAGGAGTTTCTGGCAAAACCATAATAATCTGCACTGATAGTAGACAAGCCCTATTAGCCTTGAAAAGACAACGTGTTATATCAAGGCTAGTACTAGAGTGCCACCAAGATTCAGCTGACGTCTCGGCAGATAACAACATTATCCTGAGGTGGGTTGAAGGGCACGACAGGAGTAAAGGAAATCGCATTGCTGATTCTTTAGCCAGGGAAGCCGCTGGACTAAAAATTCTAGGACTCAGTGACACCTACGGCCTAACGACTTCGACAATTGCGGAACTAGCCAAACGTTACACCCATGCTAAATCCCTTAAGAGATGGGATGGAATCAAAGGATGCAGTCCTGCCAGGATCACCCTGGGCGACCCTCGGAAGCTGGCGCCGAAGAAATATTTGGCGATGACCAGGAAAAACCTACGTTTAACAGTAGGATTTCTGACTGGTCACTGTCAACTAAGTAAACACCTTCATACTATGGGGCTAGTGGACACACCTCTATGCAGGATGTGTGAACAGGAAGATGAAACTGTCAGGCATGTCTTATGCGAGTGTCCGGAGTTATCGTCAATAAGAGAGTGTGTGTTCGGTGAGTCTTGGCCTACACTTGCCGATATAAAGGAGATGTCTCCCAGTGACCTGTCCACCTTCCTCAGAAGGACAGGATGGACAATGATTTAGGAGGACAACTCCTCGGGAGGATGTACAATGGGTCACATGTGGCCTAAGTGCTGTGAGCCTACACACTCACCCTCCCTACTCTACAGATACAGAAGGTCCATTCACAGTAGATCATATCTCTGTTGAAATGTGAAATAAAATTTTTTTACTTACTGGAAAC
Source organism: Galerucella calmariensis (assembly GCA_910591675.1). Taxonomy (NCBI): domain Eukaryota; kingdom Metazoa; phylum Arthropoda; class Insecta; order Coleoptera; family Chrysomelidae; genus Galerucella; species Galerucella calmariensis. The sequence goes on from CAJUYG010001389.1 coordinate 16,013, forward strand.
ACACGTATATTATTATATATTTATATTATAATCTTCAAAAATGTATACACAAATATTAACTACAACAAACAAACTTTGAAGTATGATTGACACTTGCATTACAGATTTAGTTACCGACACAGCGTTGCCATAGTGTGTCCGCCCGTTTTGTAACGGTGCCGTTATATCTCGTCTGGTTAAGTTGTGAATACCAACTAATATTTAACGGATCCGTTATCCTGACGGGGCCGTTATCGTAACGGGTCCGTTATTTGATATTTCTGAATACCGGTGTTAAACTTCAAAATATTATTGATTGTCTAGTTGTCGAATTTTTTTCGTTGCGTCAGATAGGGACCAAAAATTATTTTATTACTAGTTAATCTTGACAACGGTAGCTGGAACGCTACCGAAACGTCGAAATAAAAAAAATAAAAAACATTATTGTGGTTTGATTCCTAAAAAAATAAGAGAAAAAAGAATAAGTAATGCCACAAGGAACTTACAGAAGATATCTTACTACTCTATTTGAGCAAATTAAAATCGTAGAAAGAGGGTCAGATGACACATGAATTGTATTATCCACAATATATGGAATGTATCATCATGCATCAGTTGCAGGAACGACTGATAACCCTACGATAGTTTCCAGTAAGGGGATCTTTTCTTACCACTTCTGTACTTTGTCAGATAACCCTGTCAAATTGCACCACTGCTTTACTTCCGTAGGATATGACATTGTCCCACTGCAAGTAGAACTACAAAGGCAACTACCCAACCGTTTTGTTAACGGTAGTATAAAGATTAATCGTTCACTTTTTGGACCGTTTAAGGATTTTATAGAAAATACATGAAGTTCCGAACCCTTTTGGGCAGCCTGATAGTTCACCATCACTTGTACTAGTTTGACAACAACAAAACTCTGTGAACCACTTCTAACCATGAACAATATGAACATTGACACTGAAGAGTCTTCAAATTATCATAAGTAATCTCATACGGACTTCTAATTTTTCCGAAAAAAATCGAAAAAACACGTCTTCGATTCGGATTTTTGTTGCCACCAGCACTCATGTTTTTTAATTTAGACACCATTTATAATTCAAAATTGTGCTTTTGTGATTGGTGGTAATTAAGACGAGGGAAATAGTCATCAAAATTCACAGGATTAGTGTGACCAACAAAAAGTGGTTTTTATGACAAGAATAGCAGTTGACTTATACTATTCAAAACATAAGATTTCTGCAGTTTTTTTTGTTGGTTTTTCATCATTTTAAACATACATATTACTTTATCAAAACAACGAATATACCCTCTAAGCATAAATCTTGAAATTTAAAATTTTCGTTTCTGCTGAACTCTCAATGCATTATGTTAATATAAAGTTAAGTATATCAGATGTCAGTCAAAAAAGGAACCGAAAGAATGAAGAGATACAACTGCCTGAATCAAAATTATAAAAAAAATATATATACACGATTTAAGGAATATCAACAAGAACGAAAAAAATTGACATAATTAGTGACAGAATGACAGAAATAAAATGGTGACTTGCCAAAAGCTCCTTAAACTAATGACAACCAATGCGTTGAGTATTCTACAGGAACGTCACTATAAATTTTAAGATTCCCCTCCGGGGATGTATTCATCCTTTCCATAAAGCAATGACAATACAAAAGCCACTTTTTGTTGGCTACACTGATCTGGAACTGAACACCTCTATTGTAATGGCCAACAAACACAAACACAATGTTTCACAGTGGGCTATTAATAGATGACAATTGACGGTGTTGCATTCAAAGCTACAGCGCGGGAAATTCAAAAAGGTACTAACTTGGTAAACAAATGAAATAATGCAAGTTTTATAAATTATTAGGTAAACATTACTTATCACTAACACCTCATGGCAAGTTATTTAAACAAACTATTCGAAAATACATGTATACAATAAACATAATATTGCTTAAATTAGACACGGCTTTAAACAAAACGCTTTGTATATAAATGCACTTTGTAGTAATGTTATCAGTATTATGCATCGAAGATTAGCGGACTGGATTTATCTTGATTAGAATACATCCTTGCTAAGTTTAGAACATAAACGATAATGTATAATTGCAGTGTACGCGAATTTTACCTCTGTATGTGAACAATTATGAGGGTATAATATATCATACACCTAAACTATGATAAGTGATGTTTATACTAATAATAAATACATCAATATGTCACAGTCTAAACATCAGTTATTAATGAACCGAGCTTAGGTGTACGATACAACGCGTCCTGTTAATGTATTTCAACAATGTTTCGGAATTTCTGTACCAAATATAAAGCACTAATATATGCCAATGTCATTTCTAATGACATTACAGCAATCAATAGATTTATTTTTAAATATTATATAATGTTTAATTGGTTAAATTACCAAGAATATTTTGGAATGAATAACAATTTAAGTGAGACTAAGCGCACTTGTATTCCGGGAAATATGCCCCAATGAACATTGAATGAACTTTAAAGTGGAGTGAAGATTGCGCGCTAGCAGTGTAACAGTTCATTTCTAGCCCAAGGGCTTCTCCTGCGCTGATCATCTTTCTTGCACTGATTATGACAAAATACGGCGAGTGATATGACCTCTTTTGATTACAAACCAATAGGGATGGTTATATTTGGTAGGTCATTACGTCCATTCTTTTATTGATGAATTTATTCCTACAAATACAGCATATTTATGATTTTTAAGAAAAAAAATTCTCAACAGGGTGAACGAAACGGTTGAGGTTGAGGTTGAGAAAAGACATAATTAATGCAGAGGATACATTCAGGAAGTGGGAGTTGGAAGTATGAGCCATGGTTTTCCACGATTTCCATACTTTTGTATGAACAAGTTTTCCACATACGCTCGAAATTGTCGAGTAAAAAAATGCTGTAAAAATCCTATTTTCCGTTTATCATCCATTTTTTATAAGAAAACTTGTAGCTCTCTCATGAAAAATATATAAATTTTCCATTTGGGTTTTATATATTCAGTACATTTCGAGAAATTCACATTTTTGTGCAAATATTATTTAGGCTTTTGTTAAAAACAATATTTACTTATTGAGTATTAAGATCTAGTGATCGTGCTAAATTTGTAAATTTTTCAATTATTCACAACTTTTACTCACAATGTTTTCAACGAAAAATGGTATTTATGCCACAAATCATGAAAACACCATTTCCTACCTCTCCTACATGCAGCATTCAATTGCTCTTGAATAATTGATGCTTTTTCCTCCTAAATTAATCATGCCTTTTCATATTCTCTCCAACCTCATTTACTCTGGGATTATTTCGATGTTTGTCTGCTTTTTAAGCTAATTTGCCTGCCTCTATTGTATGCAGAGGTGAAAAATAGAATCTCGGGCGAGAGTTAAATCTGAGAATTTGTTGTATCTCCCGCCACTCACCATATTTTGATATAACTGTATCGAAACTTCGAGCTTTAATGTGTGGAAGGAGATATTTTCTATATTTTATTAAAGTGCAATAATTAAATATTCTCAATTAGATGCTGGACGGATCGATACCATCGATGAGAAAACAGTTGATTTCTGTTCGCCAATTAGTCTGAAATTGTCTGGTTTCGATTGACTCAACAGGCATTCAGGCAGGTACTTTTACCTACATATTTTTGAAAGTTCTGACGCCGTACATTTTTTTGGAATACACAATCTACAAGAGACTGCTACATTTAGATCGGAATAAAAAGGGTGATAAACAGGTTGCCGGAATTAGCACATTCCCCCAATTTTCCATAATAAAACCTGCAATACATTGTCTCTACAGAATTCCGGTAATATTATTAGTAGAAATAGGATGTAACTTGATTCAGTTGAAGAAACTTGGTTGAGATTTATGTTAATCAATGCCGATTATACAATCACTACTGAATACGAACAACTGCAACACTATTTCCTATTAGATTTCCTTCAACTAACATAACAATAGAGCAGTATTCAAACTACAAATAAAGTCTCCAAATTAAGACACACATACATTCGTGTACATCAGGCTGATTTAAATTGAATCTTACTTAGCCACGCCTACTGTTGCGCGCTGGTAAAAACTCATCGTTTACTCCCACGATTTGTGCACTAGTATCAATGGGACTCTTGGTGTATTTGGCCTGCTGTATTTAATTTGTAACCTTGAAACTGACAAAGAGTATTTTTTTTAACAAATTCTTTGAGTGCAGGTTATCGAAATTTCTTATTTTTTCTTAAACATAGAAAGTATTACTGGGATAAGGTATAAGTAAGTGGAGAAATTTACAATTTAAGATTTGATTTTAATTACTCAATTTTCTCAGTATCTCTGCATATTTTCCAACTTAAGTTGTTATATTGTCTTGAATGGACAATATTCTCTTTTACTATTCTCATTATTTTCAATTTTCCACATAAAATGTGTTATGCTGTTCTTCTTATCTTAAAATTACAGGTAAAGTCCATCTCTCGTCCAATGTAGCTCAAACGGTATTACTTAGGCAAATACAAAAGTGGACAGCATATGTAAAATGTCATAGAATCACAGTGGCCATTAAACTCAAGTGCAGCCTCTCAATAAATGATCCTGAGTATTTAAATTACCTTACTAGCCATATAATTCATTCCATCCATCAAATATACTCTTAAATTTCATTTTCACATCTGATTTATGAATTTAGAAGAACCACACTGGTACAATAATAGCTCTGCGATAGCGTATTGATCGTTGTTAGATCGGACACTGTCTGAGCTCAATTTCCTGTACTAGCTGATCCAGTATAAGCTTTCCCAGGATTTCTTTTATAGTTGTAATCCTTTACAGAGAAAAATATAATTCAATCTATCTTTACTTCATCTCACTATCTTTTATTGGAACGTTATATTATTTCTAAATTACCTTCATAATGTGTGTTGATTGTCTTGTGCGCTGTATTTTAATATGCACTTCTTCTACTATCGAAAAACATTTCCGGCCATGTGGTTTTTCGCAGCCCGGACATTAAGTTTTGATTGGAACTGAATGCTTCTTCTCTCGAGACATATGACTATTGAAGTAATTCTAATTATGCAATTGTCAGTTTCGTAGACTATATATCTTACCGTGAAAGACCGAAATCTGGTGAATGTCGAGATACACCGGTGAATGTCAACATTCTCAACGTTGCTTGACGTATGTCCGAAATATTGTTGAAATTTCATTATTTTTAACCGGTGATTGTCGACATCCAGGATGCACTTATAGTGTATGTTGAAAAGATTTTTTTTTAAATGAAAACAAAAAAAAAATCCATAGGTCTTTATTTATTGAAATAATATGTTGAAATCAAAACAAACAGTAGAACATGAAAATATAAAATGAAATATAAAAAATAAGAACAATATCTTATTTATTGCAACAACTTAAACTACCGTGGCACTTCGAATTGCACAAAAAATTCCTTGCTTTTACAGCTGCATTTAGTCGTGGAACATTTATTTTTGCAGTTACAACGTGTATAGCCTTGTCCTCCACTTTTTGAATTAGCAGAAGCTGCTTCTCTTAGCGACATTTCTTTCGTTGAAACTTCGTCCTTGGAAAGTAACTTTTCTTTACAAATTACGAACTGATTACAGGTGAAAAGCTGCTTCAAGGTACCATTTTTGTTAGCCAATCTATAAAAGTCTGAATCCTCTATTCCAGGGGAGCACTGTCAAACGTTGCGTTAGACTGACGAAGACAAAGCTAACTGAAACAAGGGGCTGGAACCGTCTAAAAACTTCGCGACCTGCAGTATCCGAGATTCACCGGACCTCGTTTGTGTTTGTCGACATATACCGGTGAAAGTCCGAATGTATAATAGAATTAAGAAACGTTCGGACTTTCACCAAGGCATTAGACATTTGTCGACATTCACTACCTTCGGTCTTTCACGGTAACATATACACTCGTCAATTACTCAAGCTGTGTACTGTATAAGAGGTCTGTGTTACTCTTCAGGTAGACTTACCTTTGTGCTCTTTCCATTTTTGGTCGCTAAGATAACTATAGCTGGCCAAATTTAGCTGTAGCATTAGCTCAGCCATGCCTAACTATGCGCACTGGTCATTGGTACCGGACTCATACTATATTTGACTGGTTGTAACTATTATTTGAAGCCTGTGAATCTACTTGGATTATATTAATGAGACGAATATTTCCCACTACTCTAGTGACCCCGTGTCATTGTCTATGTAGTAGAGAAGCTTTATTCGTTTTTTTCACTTCGAAAATTCCATTCTTTCGGATATAATCGCTTAGCGTGTAGAATGAGGAAGGGGGACTTTCTGCTCTTTCCGGATTTTGAAAACAAAAGTATTTTATGAAGCGAAATTTTTTCATTATTTATGTGTATATATACAATTGAGAAAATTTGAAAAGTATCACCGAATGACAATTTCGTTTTTTGATATTTTATCAATAAAATTATGCATTTAATTGAACACTTTTTTCACACGAACATTTTAAACGTATATATATTTATGTATTTTATTAATATATCTTTATATATAATATATAAAATAATATATTCAGTCACTTCAAATATGCTTTAACAATTTTAACACCAGCATTAGAATATTTTGTAAATTAAATCTGTAGAATAACTAATTATTACTGACATAATAAATAAATCTTGTTTTATTTGTCTACAGGTACCCCAGAAGGTATGTAGTCAATAATAAGATCGCAACAAAAATATGCTATCTTCTATCTTACTCTTTTACATTTAAATTTGCTTGGTAGAATAGATTTTCCGTATTCTCTTTTTCTGTATATCTTTCAACTACTTCTTGCTCTGAAGATTTAAAGTACGACCCGGATGATTTTATAAGCAATTTTTATGTACAAATATACTTCACTTACCATTATTGTTGACATTGTATATATTTGAAATTTATAAGCTATCGCGGTATTTACAAACATATTGCCCACCCAAATCGCTATTTTCTATAATCAACCGATATTATACCTGATGCATGTACAAAATGATTCTTGTACAACACAATCGACATTCTTCATAAAAATTACTGCTCATGTATTGGAATTGTTTCATACAAGTTATTGGGTTCCACTTCAATAAAATCAATAAGCTTATTGCATACTGCATCTACTTTGTGAATCTTTTTGCTGTTATATTTTTCACGGTGCAATTTGTATTGTTCTGTTCATTCTATTATTATTAATGGAAATTACAGCGTTATAACAAATTGTGTTCAAGATTCTACTCAAAAACTACAACATTTAATTATTTTTTGATAATTTTCCTACCCTATTTATCAGGGTCGATCCAAAAATATTCCAATTGTAGTCAAGTAAAAACCCCTATTAGGTCAAGGTATGTGATATTCTTAGTTTTAGTGTGTATGTATGTATCTAAACAAGTGTCATAACGTTGTTTAACAGAAGTTTCAACAAGCCACTATCGTCGGAATCATCACTGGTGCAACTTGGACTGCCTGGAGATTCAAAGTGCTATAGTTGTCTGGAAGAAGATAAAACTACAGAGCATATATTTTGTACCTGCTTCGATGAGGTTAGAATCTTTTTTTCGGGCCGAGATGGGAAACTCATGTTCGACTGGGTCCTTAAACAGTACCCAAACAGTATTGGACGGGAATGCCTACCAACCAAACCCACCTGAAACTCGCTGTTACTCCCGCCTTGGAATCACTACCCTAGCACTTAGAGGTTAGAATCTGACGTTGATGTTTGAGCAAGTCTCTCTCGCTACCAGACCTGATACTTCTGTATCTGTAGAGTAGGACGGTGAGTGTAGGCTCACAGCACTTAGGCCACATTGTACATCCTCCCGAGGAGTTGTCCTCCTAGGTCATCGTCCATCCTGATCTTCCCGGGAAGGTGGACAGGTCACTAGGGGACATCTTATTTATATCGGCAGGTGTAGGCCAAGACTCACCGAACTCACACTATCTTATTGACGATAACTCTGGACACTCGCATAAGACATGACTGACAGTTTCGTCTTTCTGTTCACACGGGCTTCTCCTCAATTTATTCTGCTCTTCCATTTTTCTTCTTCTTCATTTTCACATATTTCACTTCCAGCCTTGCAAACGTTATCTAACATGCTCCTGCTCAGAGTTGTTAAAAACTGAACGATGAGTAGTTTTTAAATGTTGTAGTTCATTTGTTGATTGAATCATCCAGAAGGTTTATATTATTATAATCCGAAAACCAATAGCTTAATAAGAGCAAAAAAGCACTGCCATTACAAAACATTTCTTGAAGTGCCAACAATTTTTTGGCTAATCCAACCAACATAACTTTTATTTGATTTCAAAATGAAACGATTCCAATCCAACAAATTATAAACTATGACCCAATTCTAACGCTGTATCATGACGTAAATAAAAAATTAATTCCTCTATACTGTCATGTTCGTCCTCAATTGTTGCAATGATATTATTTCAAAAAATACGTTGAAAATGAATACTACAGAATTATATGGTTCAGTTGATATGAAAATATATGAATATTTTATATATCACGTTAACTCGAACAACGGACTCTATGGATCTATAACCTCGTTTCGAAATAAGGCACGAGTTTCGGTGTCGTACTTTATGCATTCTATCGATAGTTTCATTTAGTTTTAAAACTGTACATAAATATCCACAGTGCGTTTGCAAAGTGAGCAGCCGCTTCAGTATTTGTATTATTAATATTAACCATCAACAGTGCATTTTACAAATTAGTTTATGCTACCTCTTAGGCTTGCTCTTTTTTATTTTCTATAATTTATAGAAGGAAATATTTGAATTGTAATCACTTTATTTCCATTTTATATAGGCACGTAATTACTAAAAAGGAGAGCCTTAGCGAGCACAAGGATTTGCACACACCGTACGAGCGTGGACAAGTATTTTCTTTGAGAAAAGAAAAATAGTTTCGCCCTTCTCTAGATCTGTTTTGAACGCGAACAAGAAAACGACTGCTCGCTCAAAACCGCTCTAACCAAATAATTATTGGTGCAGATTGCTCGGTCGCTTTTCGCTTTATATTGCCTTTTTGGTTTATCACAAGTTTTAATATGTCAAATATTTTAAGCAATTCATAATGTAAAAAACTATAAATCCAAATAATTGGAAGCCTTGCTAACATACAGGCAAAAACGAGTTTTAAACAGAGCTTTCAACAGAAACTGTTAACACATAAAAGCTCTTTACACCATTTACTTCACAAAATATTATAATGGCAACGACAATGTGGTTTTTAAGCTCCTAGAACTCTCTTTATATTCGTCCTTGTGTGTTGAGGGTCAACCCATTACTTTTTGAAGATTTTCTCTTACACTTGTTTTTGTTGAATATTTTGAACAAACTGCTTTTTTAATGACCGTGTTTTTGAATCCATAGGGCTAGGGATAAATCAAATTTTAACCATTTTCCATACCTTCTTTATTCATAATTTTGAAATTATCTTAACAATAGTGTATCGGTCACTGTGATTCAACGTACAGATCGTGAAGAGTCCATTGGAGACATACAGTTTACACAAGTACGACAAGGAATATATGAGAAAAACTACTTGAAAGAGAGAGAAAAATAGTTGCTCGCAGTCAACGTTGGGCGTGTGTTCGGTTCCAGCTACCAATCTGATATGGAAAAAGCGTTGCCAGCTTAAAATGTTTCTAAGGAATAAATAACTTATTTTGCATTTTTTGACTTTTAACAGGGGATAACGCCGTATTTGGTGGGAGAAATTACAATTTGCAATAAATAAAATCTATACACTGCTTTCGATTTAACAATTATTGGTATTTAAAATTGTTGCCGACGAAAATTGGGAATAACTTTTACAGATAAGTACATTTGGCAACAGCCAAAATGGGTGGCACTGAACACACACCCACCGCTGACTGCGCACAACTATTCTTCTCTCTCTTTCAAGTAGTTTTCCTAATATTTTCCTTGTCGTACTTGTGTGAATCGTATGCCGCTAATAGAATTTTCGCAATCTGTATAACGATAAAATACCATCGAAACTTGTGCATAAATTCTATCATCACTTTAGTAAGATCACAAACGAATTTTGTGTAGGTTGTCGCAAATGTTATTGTTGCTGTCATGCCAAAAACATTGATGATCTGCAGTGCATAATCTGATATTGCAAGAACATCATCGAGACATTCCTGGACATTATTTTGTCAGATAAAACTGATATTCATTCATTTGACTGTCTAAAAATTTGTTCGTATTGGAGGAAGTAGTGTCCATACCACTTACTATCGTAGTATTCGAATCTGGCAACGCCGTATAAAGGCAAAACTTATAGCGATACACTCATAGTAATCTTGTTCCACTCAAAAGAATATTTCCATCACCTAATTATCTGTTTTTTTTATTCTCATATCACATCAATTCATTGGTTGCTTAAATAATGGGATGAAGAGTACATTTTTCGTAATCACTTGCAAACTGTTCTGATCACATTATCTAGAGTTCACTTTGTAAGTAAGATATGTTTGTGGTGAGTCACCTATCAGGCCCTCCACTGCGACTCGCAAGTGTGCAAGAGTCCACCAAGCCAGCTTTTTACAAAACCGATTCGAAGTCCCTGGGTACTAGAGGATGAAATCCTAACAAACATCAGATCCCTAAAGCACCAATAAACAATGGGATGGATAGTACCCAGCCCTGGAAAAATTGAAGCTGATGGCCTTATCCAAAAGATATGTAGTTACTGTTCTATTTGTGAGCATGGTATACATATATGCAATAGTGCTTCGTTTCATAGGTACCCTTTTCGGTCAGAGCTAAACCAACGGAACTTGGTAGTATTGTCAAATACTCCTTTGATATCAAGAAATATGGCCACCGCAATCTTCTAGTTGTTCAGCACAAACAGATGTTTCTGTTCTCTGTTCGTTTTATGAAAATATCAAATTGAACATTATTCGATATAATTCCTGTTGCTTAAGTTTATTAAATGTGGACACCTCTGTAAACATAATTTCTGGATCATCAAGCTTCTCCATAGTTAATTTTTGAGTAAAAGTATCTATCTCCTTTTGTCCCGATGTTTCTTAATTTTAAGTCTTCAATAAGATTCTCATTCAGTTCCTATGCTATCATACCATTTCCCAAGACTTCTTTTTTCTCTTGAACATCAAAATTTCAGTACCTAATTCCATTAATAAAATATTTTTATTGATTTTTAAAAAACAATTCTTTCACGTACTCACTACTCTACCAAAATAATCTCTAGTCTGTTCAGTTAACGTTAAGAAACACTGTTAGTTATTTTAGTTGCTGTTGTCATAATGATTTATTTTTCCTTCTTTACCCATTCGTGTCACTTCCATCTACTTGCTCAAACTTTCTGGTAACCGCCACCTAGTAAGTCAGTAAGTTCGCGTAGAATCCGTTGCCCATTCCACAAAGAACAAAAGCCAATTTTCTTTGCCGAAGTATCAAAATATAAGCTCCGTGACAAAGTTGCTGTTGGCTTTTCAACTTTTATAAATAATCTAATGACATTCTCATCGATTTATCGCCATCAAAATATCCGATATAAGATTTATAGTTTTATGGTTATGAAACAAATTTATTATACTAAGACAAGCTGTGTATCATTCACGAAATTCGAAAATTAGCGTTATTTTTCCGTGATCTACTGTTTAATAATTTTGTTACATTTTTTGCAGGAAAAGAAGTTAACAAGCAGCTGACAACAAGTGTTTATGTTTCTTTAGATACCATGGGTACAGTAGAGATAAGTTAATTGCTATATTGAGAGCTTGAATTTTGTTTGGTAATTGCGTGATTTTACACTATTTTCTACTTTTTTCATTTAGGGGCGACCAGAGCATTGCGGGGTACTGGTGTAGCGCCATTACAGCTACTTGAACTTACTGTAGAATGTCCTGATATTGACCATAGAAAATGATATTGTCGTGGCTATCGATTTCCAGTTTTCCAGATTTCCAAAAAGTATATGAAAATACACAGAAATCTTATTTGTGTAAATGTTCACAATGTCACTACTTGGGAGGTTTTGTGTTAGAAACTCCAACGATATTTCTACGGATTGGGGACCGTTTTATAGACATAATTACAACAACCAAAGGTAAGATTCACAGCCATGTTTGTTTAGTTACTGCAAATGGGGCAAGACAGGAAACACTTTATTTGTGCCCACTATATGTCCCATATTTTTTATTTATTATACAGGGTGTTTCAAAAAAAGGTAACACCGTCTCTAGGATAGGTGAAAAACTGAAAAATAATTGGGGTTTGCTTAGTAAATTTTTTTTCTAACGCCATCCGTTTTCAAGATAAAGGGCGTTGAAGAAAATAAAAAAATACACATTTCTTACGATTTTGCCGAAACTACTGGCACCATTGTAATGAAATTTCATACGAATATGTTTTGGAAGCTGATATATCCCATGAATTTGTTTTTATAACTAACTCTCATAGAGGGCGCTAGTTACACGATTCATACAACGTATTATTCAACATAACTTTTTTTAGGGTAGAATTATTATTCAAAACTCCAAGTGAACATAAACATCGTTTAATTCTACACCAAAAAGGTACTCTTGGTAAAACTCGATATTATGTACCGTTTTCGGAATATTTTGATTTGAAAATTATGAAGTAATAACCGCTCCTCGTATAAGTTAATGATAAATTTATTAATTAAAAAAACTTACAATAAGAAAATTAAAATAAAGACAAAGAACATAACATAAAATTCAATTAGAGTAAATGTTCAAAATGTCATCCGTTTTCACGAATACACAAGTCTATCCTTTTTTCTAAAGAATCCATTAATCTTCTTAACGGTTGGGGATCATCTATGATGTCATTAAAGTGACGTTTAATTCTGTCTATTAATTCTTGACGAGAATTTACCTCTGTAGCATAGACTTTTTCCTTAATATACGACCATGCAGACTGTGTAGTCCAAAGGATTAAAATCGCATGACCGAGGAGGCCAATGAATCGGAGCTTCTGCACCTCTACCAATCCATCGATTCCGAAAATTGTTACTCAACCAATTACGACACCTTCTATCAAAGTGTGGTGGAGCTCCATCATGCATAAAAAATTATGATGTTCGCTCATTTATCGATAAATCTTCTAATATCTCAAATAAGTGATTATTTAAAAAATCAAGGTACATATCACCACTTAAATTTCCAGGTAGAATATGATAACCTATTAATCTGTTACCTAAAGTTGCTGCCCAAACATTAACTTTAAATAAGTGTTGGTAATGTGATACCCTTTTGGCTTGTGGATTCTCATCGCACCAGTAGTGTGCGTTATGGGAGTTAAACATACCTTGTCGCGTAAAGGTGGCCTCGTCCGTAAAAAGAATACATTTTAAAAAATTTGGATTGAGGGCTGTCCTTTCTCGCAATGTTTCACAAAAATCGACTCTAACCGGTAGATCGTCCGGCAAGAGTTCTTGAACTTGTCTGTAATGGTAAGGATGTAGCTGCTGCTCTTTAAGTATCCGCCAAATAGTTGAAGAAGATGTATTTGTTTGTCTTGCCATATTCCTTACACTTAATGTTGGATTTTGATCAACTAAATTTAAAATAATATTTTCTTTATTAATTGTTCTTGGTCTACCTGAATTTATTTTCTTTGGTCTTACATTCCCAGTTTCTCGACAACGTCGTTCAACTGCTCTAAATGTTTTTTTACTTGGTAAGTTTCTTCTAGGAAACTTTTCTGCATAACGCGTAAAAGCTGCACTAGAGTTTCCTAAACACTCGCCTAAAGTTAATAACATGTCGGTGTATTCAACATTTGAGTACATTTTGTTTAACAATATCTAATTTTACAAATAACAAGGTTTCATAACTCTATTTATTGTTGACTTATTGTCATAACAATCAATAAATGTCAATTTTACATGGCAAACTTAGAGAAAAGCGAACTTTATCATTAGTTTATACCAGGAGCGATTATTACTTCATAATGTTCAAATCAAAATATTCCGAAAACGGTACATAATATCGAGTTTTACCTTTTTGGTGTAAAATTAAACGATGTTTATGTTCACTTGGAGTTTTGACTAATAATTACACCCTTAAAAAAGTTATGTTGAATAATACGTTGTATGAATCGTGTAACTAGCGCCCTCTATGAGAGTTAGATATAAAAACAAATTCATGGGATATATCAGCTTCCAAAACATATTCGTATAAAATTTCATTGCAATGGTGCCAGTAGTTTCGGCAAAATCGTAAGAAATGTGCAATTTTTCATTTTCTTCAACGCCCTTTATCTTGAAAACGGATGGCGTTAGAAAAAAATTTCACTAAGCCAACCCCAATTATTTTTCTGTTTTTTACCTATCCTAGAGACGGTGTTACCTTTTTTTGAAACACCCGTAGAACGGTGATCCGGACATATAAGCGAAAGCCGGTCTTTGGAATCAATTAAGAAAGATAACAAAGAGTTCATAAGATCAATCAGATGAGATGACGACAAAAAAATGAAAAAATGCAAAGTAACTTCACATGAACTTAAAGTGTCTGTATTGTGGGTACCTAAGGTGGAGGTCTCAGTCCAATGAGGGATGGGTTAGATGCCGAATGTATAAACGTTGGCACATTGCTCCTGTGCCATAGAAGAAGATGAAGCTACGCATATTTGTGCTATGAGCACCAGAGTTTGATTTATCTTAACGTGAAAGTGTATAGGGAATTTTTCCACTCCTCATTGCCCCACTAAGTACCCTTCTTTTGGTATAGCAGGGCAAACAACAACTTTTAACGAAAATATCATATTTTATCGATTATTTAAGAATATAGCAATGAAACTATGATGGCAAATGATTGATTGATAACATGCCAGAAAGCAATCCCAATCATTTAAACCGTGTTTTTTTACAGTAGTGTGCCGTATTACTAATTACAACTTTAAGTACCCCGCAAAGCCCCGGTCTCTCATATTTTTATGTTTACCTATTTGAAACTAAAACACGTAACTGCGGCTATTTAGTGGGATAGTCACTAACTTCTTTTCCTTTTTTTTGTTGTTACTACCACACGAATATTTCAGTATATTTGCTTTAGGTAATTCACAAAATTGGTTGTTCGATTATAGAGTGCTATGAAGTTCAATGCAGAAAAATACAAACATTTTTCATTGTCTTATTACAAAAATTATACAGAGCTTGCCAATGAGAACCATTCACTCCCCGTAATTCTAAAGGCACCACTTTTATGAGAAAATGAAAAATATATCTAAAAAATTATATAAAGGGAGGTGTCATTCAAATGGACACTGATATAAAAAGGCAAAACGTGTCGCGGGACACACGGTAGGAACTTTAGTTCCTTTTAAGCAAAAGCTATGTAATACATCTGACGTTATAGATAAACAATTTGCATATTCTTTGGTGGTTGAGTAGTAAGCACACCAGACTCTCACGCGGTAGACCCGGGTTCGATTCCCCGCGAGGAATTTTTTTTATTGTTAATTTCATTTTTAAATAATCATTCTGCTTGATATTAATAACGACAACAGGTAGACGTTTGAAATATTTAGCAGAATATGCATTATTATAGATACCTACGGGTATAGGTACGGTACCCTCCATGAGGGAGTCCGACTGGCAACATCTACTTATAACAGCATCGTATATTTAAAAAAGGAAACCGTAGCATTATACAAATTGGACATTCGCTTACCACAAAATTAGTGGAAACATAAAATTGAATTGTTAAATTTTTAATTTGAAGTTATATTACAGTTTATAGAAATTTTTATTTTCTAGATTTTTTCCTAAGTGGGTCGTAGAAAAAATATGCTGCTCGACTCGTGTGGATTGTCCATATCGCACTTGAACGATTGAGCACTCTGCCTACGGCGTCGTGATCCATCTTCGTCCTCGTGCGATATGCCCATCAAATCCACACTATCCACATAATTTCTTTCAAAATATGCCCTTTTACATTTAAAAACTACCTGCCAAATGTCAAATCAATTTATCCATACATTTTAAAGTTATCGAATTAAAACTTTGAAGTTTTCAAAATTTCATCACCCTGTATTTCGAAAAGTAGCTAGACCCCTTAATCGCGCAAAAAAAAATTATGGAAATAATAGTAAAAATTTATCCGAACTAATTCAAGTAGATCACTAGCACTGCGAATACCAGCTTTGGATAGAATTTCAATATAGCATTGGTGGTTCAGTGGTTGGAATGCTCGCATTGCACGCGGGCGGCCCGGGTTCGAATCCGGGTAGGAGCATATTTATTATTATGAATCGCTGCTTCGTAAACGAGAGAGCTAAGGAGGCACAAGCACGCAAAAGCAAGGCAGATAACGAAGTAATGTAACATAACGTAGCGTAACGTAACGCGTAACGGTCAGATCTTTTGCGTCGCGACCCCTGGTCGCTCAAACATAACCTGGCGTAAAGAACTAAAGTTCCAATAGTAACATTTCAGTTCGTAACAAATCATCAAAACAACAGTATATTATTATTATAATAGTTTCGAAGAGTGTTCAACATTTCTGGGGTTATTTGTCAACATTCTCGAATAATTGACGGATGTAAATTATCTATAGATTCTGGCTGAGTAGAATAAATTTTGGTTTTCAAATATCTCTATAAAAAAGACAGGGGTATGGATCGGGTGCTAGGTGGCCATTCCAGCATTGTTCCTCGTCTACCTATCCACCAAGGAGAAAATGATTAGCTTAAAGACCTTCTTACATCGAGAGCGTAATGTGGAGGTGCCCCATATTGTTGAAAGGCTAGCAAAGCTACTGAAATGGTATCATAATTTTCTAGTATTCGTGTTATTTCAGGATAAATAGCTTCTCTGAGTAATTGTACATAAAACTCACCATTTAAGTTTTTCTAAATGAAATATGGTCCCAAAAAGGAGGCACCAGACGTCTAATTTTTGTGGCGGTGGAGTATGGAACTCCCGCATTACCGGATCCATTATGAAAGTTTTCCATGCATATTGTCCTATAATCTTCATTCAGTACTTTCTGTACTGCTCCCTGATCTAGTTCTCCACTGATTACTGTTTACGATTTTTGTTAAACCAAGAATTTGTCTTGATTGAGTCTGACTGACTGAGCTTCTTTTTGTAAGCCCGTCAACTTTTTCATTACCCTGTTGATAATTACTTCGGTCGGATATTGTCAGTTTTTCGATAGAATCAAACTAGTCCAGAATTCTTTTTACTAGAAATTGTAATTTTCTCTCCCGCTTTACAATACTGCGCTTAATTGATTGATTGATTGGTTCGGCACCACCACTCAGAGGCTTCGAGACCTCGGCACTCCAGCACTTAGGCTTTTTGTGCTCTTGGTTGAACAGATTATGTGAAGAGATCAGTTGCCTCTATTAGGATCCACAGTCTTTTCACTAGGTTTTTCTAGTCTCTATCTTCAATGATACAGTGCTAAACAGGGTGCTGCATATAAACGGTCAATTAGAAATATCTCGATAACTAATATAAATAATATATAATATAATATAATATATAGGTATCTGAATAATGATTGTAATGAAGGGTTTTTTAAGAGAGAGCTATTCAATGAAAATATTGCCAGCTATACCAGAAGTTTCTCATAATTCCATTTTTGTAAATGGGAACGCAATAAATTTTTCAATTTTAGATATATTCTGAACATTTTTTGAACTATTTTCGACTGGTTTTGAGTTATAATGCTTTTTATATGGAAAAAACACTTTTTCACCATGTACCTAAAATTCAATATCCTATTATAAAATTTAAATAAAAGAATAATTTTCCTTGAAACTATCTACCACCATTAATTGAAAACTACCACATACTTCTTTATAGTACATTGTGAAGTTACTTTTTTTATTATAGAGGGTGCTGTCAAATTGGAATAAAAACGGAGCTATAAACAACTTCCGTTCTAACCGTAAGTAGCAGTAGCAAAAAGATAGCAGTACTTCCGTTGAATAGCTGACTCTTTCTCCCAATTTTCATGATTCGGATACCTTTAGCTCTCAAAATATTTCTAATTGACCTTTTATCTGCCGAACCTTGTATAATATGTCAATTGTATGCATGTGCTTTCTTAGGGTATCTTCAGTGAGCGGTGAGTAATTCTGTCACTCTCCTCATTCGGCTACTGTTAAGTTTTAAGGATTAACCTAACCCTTTCGATGTTCATTTCCAAATATGCTTCGATTGCGTAGATTTCTGCCTCTAATTCGGATGAAAGCACCGTTGACTTCAGCTCCTATTCCTATATGAGTTTTAAAAGACCTCGCTTACCTAAGCCTGAAATACAGAGATGTAATTACTCATTGCACATGCAGTCATAGCTTTTTGGAGTATGCCTAAGTGCCGATTCCAGATATTAATCTTCATGTCTCTCATTTACCATGGAATCGTTTTTATTCACTACTTGTTTCCTATTTCCCATCAACAATTTGAGAGATTTGGATTTTTTCTTAAACACACCATTCACTTTTTTTACCACTCAATCTCCAAGAATATTTCTTTTCAATTTTTCTGCCCCACTTCCTTTTTTATCGATATAATTCTTATTCTTAATATTTTTAACAGAATTTAAAAAGTTGCGATTCGTTTTTATCAACGTCTCAAAGAGTTTTATAATCCAAGCAATAAAGCTTCGATTAATTCTATTTTAATCAGATTATCCTGATTTTATGTTCTTGATAATTTCTTTTCCTCAAAGGAGACACAAAATCTTGGAAGTTAATAGTATAAGCAACTGTTTATGTTCAGCTTTTCAAGAACTTTGTTAGTTATTACATTAATTAGAGAATGAGATTTTCCCTGTTCATATTCTAGAGACATATTCGTTGCAAAAACTTCTTTTCTTTGAGTTCGCAGTCTTCTCAATCTCAGGTTTCCGGCAGCGTTTCTCTAACGTTTTTTTGTATGAAACTTTCTCATAATTTTTTCTCTTATTTTTTGTTTTGGGCCCGTTTTGTCTGCAATTTCTTTTAGATCTCTTATTTCCCGTACTTTTTTGCACAACTATTATTTTATTAAAACATGATGTTCACTTTGCCAACATTAACTCCACTCCACAACAATATTAATTTCGTCTTTTGTATTAGCTGCATTGATATTCTTATTATAGACTATGAGCCCATGGGGAAAAAAGTGTCGCGATTTGAAACAGCAGCAAACCCATTCAGAACAATAGTTTATCATGCCACCATCGGTTCCAGCACTATGGCGTACATTTTCTCTTGTACAGAAAAGCGCAGTGGAAAACTGAACATTTCATTTTTCACCCCCTGAAACCGTGATATGAAACTGTACGCCTTTTGTTACATTTGATAGTAGAATCATAGGAGATCGGTCCAGACTCTATGGCGTTCGAAAATAATTTTCGGAAAATCTAGGAGCATTTTTAAAAACTCTTATTTTCTACCCTCTAAAAAGGTGATCTCAAACGGTACGTCATTGGTTTCTGCAGATTATACAACATATAATCTTTGATCAAAAGTATAAACCTAAAAGTGAAAAAGAAAGCTTCAAAAAAAGCACTGCAAAATTGTTTTCCTCCTTCACGCAAGGAGTTGGAGCAACAGTATTTTCCGAAAGATTATTTTGAACGTCATAGAGTCTGGACCGATCTCCTATGATTCTACTATCAAATATAACAAAAGTCGTACAGTTTCATAACACGGTTCCGGGGGGTGAAAAATAAGAGTTTTTGAAAATTTTCCTAGATTTTTCGAACGATTATTTTTTAACGCCACAGAGTCTGGACCGATCTCCTATGGTTCTACTATATCAAATGTAACAAACAGCGTACAGTTTCATATCACTTTTTCGGGGGGTGAAAAATGAGAGTTTTTAAAAATTTTCCTAGATTTTCCGAACGATTATTTTTGAACGCCATAGAGTCTGGACCGATCTCCTATGATTCTACTATCAAATGTAACAAACGGCGTACAGTTTCATATCACGGTTTCAGTGGGTGAAAAATGAAATGTTCAGTTTTCCACTGCGCTTTTCTGCACAAGAGAAAATGTACGCCATAGTGCTGGAACCGATTGTGGCATGATAAGCTATCTCTCTGAATGGGTTTGCTGCTGTTTCAAATCGCGACACTTTTTTCCCCATGGGCTCATAGTCTATTAGATCAATCAGTTATTCTTTCATATGTCTTGGCCATGAATTATTTTCCTCAGCATCGATAAATTTCCTAGGAAACAGGTTAAATTTGAATTAAATATTCAATACACCTAAAATGGAAAACTTATCTATAAAGTAAAGTATTTATAAAATAGTAACACTTTTACACACACCAATACAAAATAAATAAATGGAAAACTCAAACGAAGCTTCTAGGTTAAGTTCAAATATTAATGTAGACCCTTTTTCAATTCATATCAGTGGCACTGATCATGGCATAACGGAAGCGTTATCATGGTAACGACGATTTTGAATTTCTGCAAATGGCGACTGACATTCTCTATTGAAACGGACTCCACCTCTCTATCGAAGAACAATTATTCAGGACGTACATAACGTCACGTATTAATTTACAACAACTATCAGGGATAATTGCTTTTATTCCATTCCATTGTAATCTTTCGTAATAATTGAGTGAGCATGGCGGATCAAGAGTTAATAGTGATCTCTTAAATCACCCTGTATACAATCTACCTTCCAGCCTGCTTAAAAAAAACTGACATACCCACGTTTCGAATTGATATTTTCCATATTTACAAATTTTTGGTGATTGTAGATTGTAGGAATATTTTTTTTTTTCGATAAGTTATAGTGTAACTAATGTCAATGTGATGACCTTGAATTGTATTACAAATTTTATGCAGGTTAATTTTAATCCACTACATTAATTTAAATTACATTTGAAAAGCATTATTTCACAATATTCGAATTTATAAAAAAAATGTATGCTCGTCATTGGGCGGTTTTTTCCTTCAAAGGGATTAAAAATATGGGTCATCACATTAACAATAGTTACACTATAACACAGTTGAGTTAATTCTCGAGATACGTATACGTACACCAATGTTGTAAGGTGTGAGTAGATGGTGCGCATGCTGTTACTTAAAAACAGTGCGGTTTGAAAAATCGATCTTACTACAGAGCATGATAGCTGCAAATAGGAATGATACATTCACTAAGTGAAATACAAGAGGTTCGTTTCATTCCAATCACTTTTTGCTACAATTTTGACCTACAAACGGATAAGAATCAGTTTGTTTCCCTTCAAAAATATAGAACCAAAACCATTTTCGGTTATAGACGGGAAAAAATGGATTTCCTTAACCTTTACGTCACTATTTCCACAAAAAAACAATTTTTCGATACATATTAAGTTCTCTTCATATCTGAACTGACCAAAATTATGATTAAGTCAAAATTCGTCAACAACGATACACGAAATGGGACAGACACGAACGGTTATAGAATTGCAGCTACTATTGCTTCCTGCCTCCAGCTTTTGGGCTCCTCCATATTCATTTGTGCGTCTCAAGGTTGTCACTGATGATATATAGCACTTTCTTGTTGATGATCGAACATTTGAACGATGACTTGGAACAATAAGTTCGTGGATTCGTTCAATGAAAATAACAGTTTCCAGAAATTTATGCTCATGGTATCACGAACATTAACGTTCAAACAAAAGATCTCGAGAAGTGAGTCCCTGTTTTCTATATACTAGCGCGGAGTTTGACTAGAATTTGCTATTTAATTAGCTTAAAATGCTTCACTTTGCCCAGTACCAAAGCGCTGAAGACGTTACATGAGTCGAATTTATAAAAAAAAAAAACGCGCGTATGACTGATACAGCGCATTTAAAAGCGGTCAAATTGTGGTGGAAAATTTACCTAACTTTGACAGGATATTAACAACTTCGACTGAACTCAATATCGCGAAAATGAAGAGAATGGTGTATTAAAATCGTTGTGTAGGTCTAAATAGGATAAATGCTTCAACTTTCGGGTATCTCTAATCAAATCGAACAGTCACCTCAGTGGAGAAATTTTTTGATATTTCTTAAGGCGCGTTCTCACTAGTCGATTTTAGTTGAACGATTTTTATTGATCAACTAAAATCGAATAAATTTTTGGTTCTCATGTTTCAACGAATGTGGAACCGATAGTTGAAAGCAAAATAGCGACTAAAGAGGATGTCTGTGGGTTCATTTGCGAATTAATTATTACAAAACTGAGAAATGAGTTATCAAAATGTAGGAAGAAACGAGGGTTCAAAAATGGATTTTGAGAAGGAAAAAATTTGAAGAGCTTCTTTCTAAAGTACACTTAAATTTTTTTTTAAAAGATACACTTTTGCCTAAAGCTGTAACTAATACTAGTCCAAACATTGACACAGAAACTGACATCAATCAATGAAAAGCGGACAATTAAATACCACCTTTAAAATTGCTATTTACCAACACAAATTCATAAACATTTTATTTTTAAATTTCAACTTTGACATTAGTTTGGTAAAATAATCAAAATTTAAACGTGTTCTATGAAAGTATTCTCTATTTTCCATATAATGGAGTTTTCAGATATTATTTTTCAATCACAAGTTTTGCTCTGATGAAGTTGACGAAGTGCGACGAAAGCTCAACAAAATGAGATGTGTAATTTAAAATAAGTATTTTTCTCTAAAAAAAAAACACTAAATATAATCATAAGCATAAACACTAAACATTTGACTCCTTGACTGCCAAACTGAACACCGAGCAAGATGAATCGCGCATCAAAATCGTACGGTGACTCATACTTGAACGATAAAAGTTGAATTGGATTCAACTTTTGTTGAAACGATTTTTATCGTTCAACAAAAATTGAAATGTAGGTTCACACAAAGATTTTCATTCGATTTCAGTTGATCAATGAAAATCGTTCAACTAAAATCGACTAGCGAGAACGCGCGAATTAGATGTAAACATTATATACTTCATTTCATGTCTAAAAAATTTCAACATACTGTAATTGATAGCAAGGTTTGTCAATGTTTTTAAAATATAGTTAGATTTACAAAATTTCTTTCCTGAATACCACACATAACGTGTGCTACTGATATGCTGGGATTGCAAGAGATAATACCGATGTTGATAATGTTACTCCCGAAATTACCTCATCGATAGCTCTTTGTTTGCACTATTTTTGTTACCGTCATCAAATTTATTTTCCGCTGGGCATTTTTATTACTGCTGACTTATCACAATTGACTCCATGTTTCCACTTGCGAGCCTGCAGAATTTTTAAAGACTGTTTATAAACCTACAAATTTTCTGTTTCTCTTCAGCTCAATCGCAGGTGTTTAAATAAAAGTTTGTATGTGTGGTAGGTACTCTTGGAATCAGGGCGTTAGAGAGGGCGTTAAGACTTTTAGGTTAGGGTAGGTCCGTACTGGTTATACAGAGTTTGGCAAAAGTATTGAAGAAAATATAAAATTTTTGAAAAATATTTGTATGCCACAAATTTTACTTCAACTTAAACTATAATTTGAAAATGTTTTGAAATATACAGGGTGTTCCGTTAGCGTACCAAACTAAATTTTCTCTTCAAACGGATCTTTGGCTATCTAATGGCAGATTTAAAAAGATCACGACTTAAGCACTCAGAAAATATAGTAATTCGCTATCCTATACCGAGTGCTTGAAAAGATAAAGCCACTTCCACAGAAAAACTTCAAAAACAAATCTAGTATTAATTTCAATAACATACTAGACCTGATCTCTTGATAATACTAATTATTAATTATTCCGCAATAATGATTATTATTATTATTATTAGATTTTATTTCTAGTTTTTTAATGCTTAAAAGATATTTACTTTTTGTTTTTCGTTATTTCATTAAATGTCTCCAAGTGGATAGAGATTTTCCTGTGAAAGTGGCTATATCTTTTTAACCACTCGGTATAGGATGACGAAACCCTATATTTTCTGGAGGCTTGAAACGTGATCTCTTTAAATCTGCCCATTTGAAGGAATCAATATTAGTTCGGTACGCAAAACTGGAACTTCCTGTATATCTTGAAATATTTTCAAATTAAAGTTTAAGCTGAAGTAAAATTTGTGCTGTGAAGAGATTTTTGAAAAATTTTATATTTTCTTCAATACTTGTCCGGTCCCTGGCTTATGCCGAACTCTATATAAGCTAAGTATTAAAGAAACGAAACCCTCAGTTACGAAGCCCTTATGTAACCCTTATGCTAGGGACGGTCTCTATGAATATTGTGTTCGATATTATAAGCTACAATCACTCAAATAATTGTGAATGAAACATTTTATATCGTATCCTTGATAAAAAGAATATAAAATCTTTATAATATTAATATACAGTGCTATTCAAAAGTCCCCTTCCCTCCTCGTATCTTTTGAACGGCTACACTTACATTAATAAAATTTGGAGGGTGAAAATAAAGTGTTGTAAACTTCTCTACAAATGGTAACAGGTGACGTAATAGTAATAGTTGATGTCACAGCTCCACTCTGACCAATAATTTTAAACAGGACCTTATGGCAAGTGATATCTCGTTTGAAAGGCATTGACATTGGCTACATAGCCATATTAATTTTGTTTGGGCTTAAACTAATTTTGACGGATAAATTAAATAAATACCAAAATTATTATTTCACATTTAAATATTGAAGATTTTTCAGTCTGCCCCTGGTTAGTTGTCAAAAAAATTGACGTTTTTAATTTAATAGTATTTGTTGCTTTGCAAAGTTTTTCTAAATAGCTTGAATATCTAATTTTATTATTGTTTAACGAGACGTTTAAGAGTTTACATAAGCAAAATGGTACGTACTTAAGCCGACAAAGTAGCAGCTATCTTAATAATTGGTGAATCTGGAAAGAATCTTCATGAAGCGGAAACTTTTATTTAATAAGAGATACCCAGATCGCCTTATCTCGAGAACTTATTTGAGGAAGCTTCACCACAAGTTTGAAGCAACAGGTAGTGTTCAAGATGCCAAACGATCTGGTCGACCAACATTTAGTGATAATAAAAAAATTTATATAGTTGCTGAAGTGGTAGTAAATCCTACTTCCTCTTCAACTAAAGTTGCGTCTATCTGTGAAGTGAGTAAAAGTACAGTACAGAGAGTGTTGGCTAAAAATAAATGTCATCCATACAAGTTAAAAATGGTGCACAACCTTTCGGATGACGACCCCGACAGAAGACTCGAATTCTGTGAATGTATAACAAATAAAATTAGTCAAAAAATACATTACACAAAAACAATTTGTTTTAGTGACGAAAGTACTTTTTGCCTCAATGGAAATGTGAATACACAAAATGTAAGGTATTGGAGTGACACAAATCCTCACACCTTTCGTGAAAAACATACCCAATTTCCAGAAAAAGTCAATGTTTGGGCAGGTATTTTGGGAAACCACATAGTTGGTCCTGTTTTCCCAAATTTAAATTTAAGCGGTGACGTGTATCTGGAGTTGTTACAAAATGCAATTGAGCCGTTAATTCTTGAAATTCTGGTAGGTAATCCAGATGAATTCGGCCATCTGGAAATAACATTCCAACAAGATGGTGCAGTAAGACGTTACCTGGATGAAGAATATCGAGGTAGATGGATCGGCCGGCGAGGTCCTATAGAATGGGGGTACTTGGAATCCAAGGTTTTTACTACGGCACCAGATAGCATTGGCGTTTTGAAAGAAATAATTATTGAAGAATGCAATGCATATTTCAGCTGACACATTCGAACGAGTACGACAAGAGTTTGCTAATAGGATGTATTACTGTCAGGAAGACGGAGCACATTTCAAACACTTGATATAAGAATCCATTGTTGATATTTGATTAATTAAATTTAAAAACATAATTTCAATAATTTTGGTATTTATTTAACTTATCCGTCAAAATTAGTTTAAACCCAAACAAAATTAATATGGCTATGTAGCCAATGTCAATGCCTTCCAAACGAGATATCACTTGCCATAAGGTCCTATTTAAAATTATTGGCCAGAGTGGCACTGTTACGTCACCTGTTACAATTCGTAGAGAAGTTTACGACACTTTATGTTCACTTTCCAAATTTTATAAATGTAAGTGTAGCCGTTCAAAAGATACGAGGGGGGAGGAGACTTTTGAATAGCACTGTATAATGTACACGCAAGTGTAAACTTTGTTTTCAAGCAACTCTATATAAAATAAAATGTGTACTATGTTTGAGATTGGATTTCAAATATTAATAGAGTATCACGTTTTCTTGCTTTATTATGTCGCTGTTCACAGATATTTTATATTTTACAGCAGACAAAGGAAAATTTTAGTATCTGTTCGTTTTTCTTATGAAGACATTAAGACAACGCTGGACATATATTTCAATTGTAAAACTGGTTCAAGGAAATGTTTTCTTTATTTTAGAAATCGATGGTTAGATGAGGACAAAGTGAATATGTTGGAGGTTGAGACAAAAAAACCATTGTTGAATGAGTATATTAAAGAATGTTCTATAATATTTCGTTGCCTCAAAAGTTTATAAATTCGTTAGTGTGGATTGAACAGTAGCAATTCGTAGTCGGTAAAATTTAGGTGCCACAACATGAATGAAATTTTTTTTAAACAAATTTAACTTTTATTCATCAATTAAAGCTGACCAAATTAAACTGCTGAAACATACCTTATACGCTTGGATTTATTACATATGATTGGCATAATATATGTTATCATGTTTTTCTAATGAAAACTATGCAGTTTGATAATGGCCACATTTTTGGAATACTTTGTACCATACTTGTTATCTGCACAACGGTGGAAGGTATAAAAATTACATTGTTCAAATAATAAAACTGATATGGAATTGAAATAAAATCGGTAAGGAACAAAGTCAATACATTATCCACTCACAACTGAAGAACTAATTTCATATTTTTCACAATCAACTATTTAACCCAAATCTAGTTTAGTTCATTCATTCATTCATCCGTTTGGGTTGTGCTCAACAGCCCAGACACTTGAAGTGAATCTTTGTACCATTACCCATGTTATCTACCTACTTCCTTCCCAGAAGCTTCGTGTCTTATATATAAGCCACCTGTTCAACTGAAGGGATCTTCAGTAGTTGTGATGGTTGTATTATTTCCACTTCCAAGTGCTTCCGTCTGCGTCCTTGTAAGTTCTCTCAGAAGCAGAGTGTGTAGGTAGTTGTTTCACCGTAGAGTTCACATTTTCTGCACATAGGTGCACTAACTTTGCCCATCCCGTGCAGATACTTCCTCAAGGTGCAGTGTCCAGTCACCAGTTCGGTAACTGTCTTCAAATTTCTCTTACGCAGTTTCACCAGCCTGGATGAAAGTTCCTTGTCTACCTTGTTCAGTAAATCTTTGTATGGAGGTGCCCTTGTGTCAACCTCCATTTGAGCTAGTTTTTCTTCTCTAGCCCTCTTATCTTTTGTGATTCCACAAAATGGTTCCGGATCCATGGAGTCCCATTTGGAACCTTCTAGTTGTAGGATTGCCGATAGCTTTAAGCAGAGTCAGTATTCACTATCTTCTTCATTTAAATTGATAACTAAAGGTGATACATTAACATTACCTTCAACTTGGATAATATGCTGAATCGAATTTAGGTGAATATCTTTATAGCTGAGTACACATGACAGTCAAGAAAACATATTTTTTATTCTGTGTGAAAAATTTATTTAAAATCGCAACGCGCTTTCGGCTGTTAGGCCATCATCAGTGCCATACCTGCAAGTAAGCAATAATCGTTGAAAAATTTTTAAAAGAAATTAGTGAACAATTACTTACTCGTCAGATATGAAACAAGAAACCTAGTCAAATGTCTACAACACATTAACGTCACTGTTAAAATTACATTAAATTTAAAATTTTCTTAAAAATTATCCCCTGATTGGGGTTAAACTGTCTTCATATCAACATTTTTAATTTCAATTAAATTCTTCAGCCACTACACGAACACGTGGATGACGTTAATGTGTTGTAGACATTTGACTAGGTTTCTTGTTTCATATCTGACGAGTAAGTAGTTCTTTACTAATTTCTTTTAAAAATTTTTCAACGATTATTGCTTACTTGCAGGAATGGCA